>PYHW01010375.1:7464790-7479273 GCA_013186435.1 Turdus rufiventris | reverse complement strand
CATTATCAGAAAGGAATGCTGTGAAAGGTGTTAGTCCAAAAAATTAATAATGGAAGTGCTTTCTGTATTCATCTATAAATCATATACTTGAAATCCAGAATGCAATTTTTTACAGGGAATGAGAAAATAAAATACTGCTATTCTCCTCTACTTTGAGTTGTTTTTCAACTCATTTAATTGAACTTTAACTGTGGCAGTCACGTGGTCTTTACTTGTACTTTCAAAAACATCTAAAAGTAACACTGTTTAAAAAAATTATTTGAGTGTCATGTGGCTTTGTTGATTTCTCATAATTCAAGAGAAGTAGTACATAATTTTGTTTCTTACACATGTTGGATGAGATTGAACAGTTTGAGCTCAAATAATTATGAGCCTCTCTGTTTTTTCACTGTAGTTATTTTACTCAGCTTCCCATTACTTGGCACCGACGACTTAAATTCTCCAGAGGAATTCAGCTATTTCAAGTAGCTTGAGTGCCACTTCTTTGAATCAGGATTTGTGTGATAAATCCAGGCCAAGTAAGAAATTTGTTTGACTTTAACAATGTTACTTGCTTAGAACAGCTGGTCCTTTACTACATACTCATTCAGCAGGGAATACAGCATCTGTATGCTTATCTGATCTCTTTCTGACATATTCCCTTGGATAGAGAAGCTTATTAAATGACAGCAAACCAAGTATGTTGTCTGATGTCTCTGTTCTCAAATGGCCTAGGTCTACAAGGGACAAGCATTCTCTACCAGCTGCATCTACAGCTCCTACTCACAACATGAACACAGGGCATTTGCCACTTCCATTCCTGACTCCTGTTTAGGAGTCAACACTGCAGTTTGTTAGGCTGTAATTTTCAAAATCAGGTTCGATCTGACAGCATTTCAAAAGGAATTTTCAAATTCTTTCATAATTTTCCAAATTTATACGTGATTCTTTGTAGTACCTACGTTTTTATATTCCTTTTCACAGACTGCTGAGTTTGGGGATTCTGACAAAGAGTCTTCTTGGTGTCATCTCACATATTTTCATGGGCAAAAACATTAAAGGATTTAAATTTTGTGTGCATTGTCCCACTCAAAGGAAGACCCCTGTCAACACCAGATCAAGTCCTAAGCTGCAATAGGAAGAGCACTGCCAGCTGGTCAAGGCAGGTCATCCTTCCCCTTTTTTCAGCCCCTCTGAGACTCATCTGCATTGCTGTGCTCAGTTCTGGGCTCCTCAGTATGAGCCACACACAGATGTACTGAAATCACTTCTGTGCAGGATTAAGAGGATTAAAGGACTGAAGCACTTCTCCTACAATGAGAGGTTGAGAGAGCTGGAACTATTCAGCCCGGAGATCAGAAAGCTCATAGAAGCTCTTAACATGACATATGAATACCTGAGGGAAGAAGACAGTAAAGAATATGGACCCACACTCTTCTCAGTGGAGTTCAAAGGAAAGACAAGAAGCAATGGACACAGTGAGGATTTTCACTATCTCCTCAGTGAATAATATTTCCCTAGTACTCAGTATGAACCTTTGAATTGCCATTTGTGATCCTTGACTGTTTTTACACTCACTGGCACTACAAACAAGAGTTGGGCTTCCTCACCTTTGTACCTTCCTTTCAAGTATGGAGGGTGCTATGGTACTGTGTCATCCCTTAGTCTGCTCTTCACCAGACAAAACAAGCCCAGTTTCCCCAGAGCTCTACCCAGGGAGCATGAGCTGTGAGCCCTTTACCACCTTGCTAAGCCTCTAGTGAACCCTTCAAGTGCCATCCTGGAAACTCAGTCACCACTGAAGTGTTTCAAGCCGGCTGAAGCCAGCCCATTTGCACTTGGTTAAATTACAGGGAATGGTTTCCACCTTTCCACACCAGTTTCCTCTCTGTAGCATCATTTCTGAGTCACCCAAGGGCATGCTGTAGTCATCTTGCTGACACTAATAGTTACACTCAGCTTACTCAACAAGTTCTGAGCAACATTTGGTGTGGTTATGTGTAGGTCTGTGAGTTACTGGAAAACTGCACCATTTTTCCAGCATGTGGCAAGTTGTTCTCAGAGCTCCTAGTCTAAAGAGCAGTTGCAGAAGCAGGCAAATTGTCCTGACCACAGACTTCTCCATGTAAAAATTCTGATATCAAGATTAAAGAACTGTCTGGCAATCTTGTCAATTATGCTATATTTCTTTCCTCCAGAAAATGTAATCAAGCATTCCCTCATGTTCTTTGTCAACATCACACACAGACTTTGATCAGAATATAGAAAGAATAAAACACAAGCTAAGAGAGTGTCACCAGAGTATTTTTGTTCTCTGGAAAAAAAACCCTGACACACTTCAGCAACCACAAAAACATTATTCTTTCTCCCTCAGCTCCTACAAGAGTTAAAGCATATTGACACTATTCCAAACTTCTGGAGCTAGCCAAACCTGCACAACTTCACATTCTTCTCAGTGACATCGTGCTCATTTTGCATGTTCCAAGAGAAATGATCTCATTTTGAATCAACTCCTGATTCCTATGGTGTTTCCTACCTTCAACCTTAGACTTCTTACAGAGCACATCTTATAAATACCAGTTCAAAGCTGTGAGCATGCAGTGGTATCATCTGGGTGTAATGGTTTGCAGGAGTGCCATGCATTTTGCTTTCCAGTTACCATTCTAATGTAAGTGGTACTTTGAGTGACGTGGAAGTCATGCCTTAGGGTAGGCATGAAAGGAAAGATTTCACTAGCATTTGAATCTATTTCCACTTTGTCAGCACCCACGTAAAACCACTTTTATTCACAGTCAGGCACCTAATAGTACTCAGGATGCAGACTAGAGAGGGGATTGCTTGTCCTGAGATACCAAAAAGCATCTGTGCAGAACAGTTAACCAGGTATTTATTCAATAGTTCACATTTTTGCTGCCTTTTCGTCTCATCTTCTGAGAATACATATGCAGGAGCTGAGCTCTTGTGCATTTTATGAAAAGGCTAAGGATACCTTAAGGATATTCTATCCTTAAAATAGTATATTATATTCTGGAGATGGGATATCCAGATGCTGCAATCTCTCAGCATCTTGAGCTATCTTTTATAAATGTAGCTCCCATAACACTAGCTTACACCAGGGCTTCTGAGCAGTGCTTTGCCAAGGAGTTCACTAAAAACACGCTTTTAGCCTTCTGCACTGCAAAGTCTCCTTAGCCGGGTTTGGGACCGCTCGGCACACCTCGGCTCCGGCAGCCTCCTCCCTGCGCTCCCACCGCCAGGCGTCACCCTGCTGATGGGAACGGGCAAAAATCCCAAACCGACCGTGGAAAAGGGCAGGGAAGGAAATCAAACGGCACTTGCACAAAGTGAGAGCATAACCAAGTCAGCATCCTTTGCAAAAAAAAAGTGACTAATGGAAAACTTGGGAAATAGTCTTCTGCAAAGCACAGAAAAACATGTTAATGAACGTAACTAACAAAATTTAGAAGTTAAGGTTTTATTCAGGAGATACAATTATTCAATTATTCTAATCCTTCTGGGGCAATCTCCTCTTTTCTTCCAGATGTAGCATTCAGCCGGAGTCTACGTCCATTAAACATCTACTGAAAAGGAGAAAATAAAAATCTACTCCCCTCCCAAGATACAAAGACATGGAACTTGGCATCATTTCTGTGAAGACATCCTGAGGAGGACACAATGAGCTCTGCATGAAAACATTTCTGACACGAAACAGAGATTTCACAACACAATGATAGCTCACACTACTATGTGGCTAAAATTTCAGGAGACAGCTGCCTTTTCAAAATCGCCAGCATAGGTTACAAAAAAACCCAACCAAAACTAAACTTACAGGATCATGGTATTTTAGGGAAAAAAAAAAAAAAAAAAAAAAAAAAAACAAAAGTGAGGACTGCTCGTATGAGAAGCAGGGATTAATAGGGCATTTTGTCAGGTTAGGAGAGTGGCACGTTTGGAGGAAGCGGCAGGGAAGAGAGCGGACTGAAAGGGTCCCCGGGAGCCGAAGGGCCTCGGGCGGGCCCGGAGCGCGCTGTGAGCCCGCAGCCGGCCCGTGACAGCGGCGGGGCAGCCGGCACAGCTCCGGCCGCTGCAGGCGAGGGGCACCGGCGAGAAGCGCACCTCGGCGCCTCCTCCTCCCTGCGGCGGGGCGGGGAGGGAGCAGGTGAATGCGCCCTTTGTCCGGCCGAAGGCCCGCAGACCCACGGCCGGGCGCTCCTGGGGCCGGGCGGTGCCGGAGGGGAGACCCTGCGGCCGCGCCGCCCGCCGCTGCTCGGGACGGGGTACGGCACTGCCGGGCGGAGGGGAGCGGGATGGGCGCGGAAGGCGGGGCCGCGAGGGGAGGTGGAGGCTGCGGCCGGGCCCCCGCGCCTCTCATCTCCTCAGAGTCCGGCAGGCGCTCCGCTGCTGTCCCGAGGCCGCCTTCCCCTCCGAGCGGCGCCGCCGGGCGCTGCCCCCCGCGGACGGAGCCGAGCAGCGCCGCCTCTGCTGCCGCCCCCCGCGGCGGGACCTGCGGCGCGGAGGAGAGGCCGGGCTGCCGGGCCGAGGTGAGTGAGCCCGGGGGCGGACAGGGGCCGGCCGTGCCCGGAGCCGCCGGCGAGCTGTCCGTGTGCGCCCGCCCGGCCGGGCTGCGGCGCGCTCCGACTCGGGCCCCGCCCGCCACGCGGCCGGGCCGGACCGGGCCGGGCTGGGCCGAGAAGCCCGGCGGGCTCGGGCTCCTTGAGGGGGAGTGCCCCGGGCTCCTTCTGGCCGAGGAGGAACGCCGAGCGACGCTCTCCGGCTCCCACCCTCTGGGCTTTCATTCGGTTTTCCATCGAGCTCAGCAGAATTTTTGAAGAGCGGGGAAAGTTACGAGCTCGGGTGCCGAGTGCCTACAGCGTCCCGCACGATGCAGCGGGCACTTGGGAAAGCGAGACACTTATGCTCAGCAGTTCCAGGCTGTAATTTTCCGATAGTGCCGAGAGAGAGGTGCAGGCACAATCCCGCAACTCTTCCATCCCTTCCTCGTTATTGTCACAGCCTGTTTATTTTACCCATTTTTCTTTTTTCGTGGAGTCAGCCCTGAAACCCCTTTCTCAGGAAAACCTCCCAGGGACTTGGGGTGATGCTTTCCCGGGATAATGTCAGCACAGTGTGGATCCCTGATGGTTCAGCGTTACAGTGAGCGTGCTGTCTCGGTACAAAATTCAGCAGCGTACTCACAGCGCTGGAAACTTGGCTTTCAGCAACGAGACACCCTCCACCCCTCGTTGACAGCTGCCTCCCGGAGCAGGAGGGATGTGCACTGAGGATGGACATTAATATAACTGTTTTCTTACATAACGCTTGTGAGTTAGGTTGCAGTCTCTTGCAGGAATCCTAACTTTTCTTCAGATGTATTCCAAAAAGACATATAGTCTGGAATACTTCTAGCAGTTTATAAGGCACTGAATAGTGAATTGTAGGTGCACTTCTAGGGTTTTCAAAGGCTATTACTGTTTTACTGGCAAATAATTTCGTGTTAACTGGTATCAGAAGCCAGATGGAATATGATGCTATGATGCTTCAGTTTCCTTACATGCAGTTGCATGGCTGAAACTCATAGTTCACGTGCATTTATTTGCACACACTTTCTTTTGTCTTTCTGTCTTGTTTTCTGCTGCATAAACCTTTAATGCTGTATTTAACATTGTATTAAACATTGTATCCGAAAAGAACCAATAAATCAGCTTTTAGGATCAACAGCTGGCATTCTAGCTTATGGGTTGCTTTTGTTCACATCACGATATCATTTATTACATCCTCATCAATATAAACCTTTAACTGGAAATTAATAATGGACTCTTTGTTTCTAAAATTTCTGAATGAAGAGTGATAGGAACACAAGAACAGGGTGAAGCAGGCTTTTCCATACAGAGCTTCCCAAACTAAATTATGCTTTTGTATCTCTGAGAGTGTGGTAGCCAGAAGGCAGGCCTCAAGAACAGTGACAGTCCTTCATACTATAATAGATGTGGAGTTCACTGTATTTGTTTTTAGGTTTTTACAGGTAAGTTCACCCTACTAAGTTCTATTTGTAAACTATTCGTTGATTTGTAACAGGTAGAAATTACATATATTGAAACAAATAGAAGTAGAAATTCTAAAATCTGAGTCTTTATGAAGATATATGATATCCCAAAACTTCTGATAAAATCACCAGGACTAGCCCTAGAAGTAGAAGGGGAAAACCAGAAGTGTGCCTCCATCACTCCATGCTTTCTTGTGTGCAGGATGTACAAAGGATAACCTTTTCCTAAACCATTAGATGGTGTGGGAAAGGGTTAACAGCCTAACCTCCAGACGTAACTCTTGTTGACCCTTCTCTGCAACACTTGTCTGAAAGGTTATGCTCAAAGGGAGAGCTGGCTACCAGGAGGGAAAAATCCAAAGAGAAAATACTAAGGAAAAGAACACTTAAAAAAAAAATACTTCAGCTTCAGGTGCCTGGTGGCCTGGCAGAGAGCAAACCCTCACAGCAGACAGTAAAAGACTGTAAGACTCAGCCAATGAAGGAACCAGACACAGTAAAAGAAGGAAAATTGTCCAAGTCTGATTTCTCCATATAATTTCTCCAAAGCTTTATGGATATAAAATAATCAGTAGTTAGAAAAACAGTTTATATCAGATAATTCAGCTGTTCGTTAGGAAGGTACATGGAAGAGTCACCCAGTAATTTTCTTAAAGGTTATCACAGAAAGTCGCTCTGTGGTATGGCACTCTGAGCTTCCAGTAGCATGGTGCCAGTGCCTCTCCTGCAGTGTGCAACAGCATGATGCACACCTGGGAAGTCCTTGTTGCAAGGTCCTTGCAGGCCCTGTCGTTATTTCATGCTCTTCAAAATACTGTCTTCCCTGCTACCCTAGGATTTCCAGAAACATCTCTTTCAGTTTATCAGTTTTCTTCCTTTTTTCTTCTTTTTCTGCCATGTGATTTTTTTTTTTAAAACCTAATAGCTTAGAACCATTTCCGTTGCTACTGGTGGTGATGAGTATTGCCAAAATACCTGGAAACAGCATGAGTGAAGCTCCAATTTCTTGACAATCTTGAAGGGAGAATATACCTCTAAAGCCCCAGAGTGACTGTCAGGTATTAGAAACAAAACATCTCCATGGGCTTCTTGTATCAGCAAGTCTCATGAACTTAAAATCCATCTTTGCAGCATGTTACATGTTTTTTCCTGCAAGCTGTTTCAAACTAATTTGTTGTCATTTAAAAACTTTAATTAATGCTTTGGTTCCACTGGTGACAGGGTTATTAGGCTTAAATATTATTTTCCATTAGTAATTTTCTTATGTTGATTTACACTTTCTCTTATTCTCTGCTTTACCCAGAAAATAAGCTGAGCTTTTTCCATCCTCAGAGGACAGACTTCCCTTTCTATAGTTGACTGTACCTTCCCTAGCAAATGCGTGGACTACAAGGAAGAAAACATTTTGAGGGAAAATACGCCTCAGTGTTCCAGTATGGCATTTCAAAACCTGTTTTACATCCTGTGTTTGTTCTGCAGGGAGTTTCCACAATGGAGAAGAGGGAAGGTGGTAATTGTGCCATTGATCAGAATGCAAGTCAGAGCATCATGCCAAGAAGAAATACAGGAAATCTTAACTACTTGGTAATGATTCTGTAAAAAAAGCAGCTCATATGTCACATAGAATAATGCAATCCTTGCTTCAATTTTGTCCAGAGACAGTGTTACCACCACACTGGCATATCATGAATATTTCTGAAGTGTTGTCGCAATACTGACATGAAAAGATAAAAAGATAAAGAACATCTAATTCAATTTAATCACAGTCCATGGTAAAAAATAAACAAATTTGGGACAGCTAAAAACTACATTAGGGTAGCTGCTAATTGTATCTTACCAGATGAGCAAAACTCCATAGAAATAATTTGGGATTTTTACACAGGAATATAAAATTTATCTTCGGGGGAATCTTCGTGATAGCAACATTGAGCTCAGAAGGTTTTCCACATCACACAAAAAAAGGTCCAGAAAAAAAATCCTTTAATACTTTCTTGTGTGTGGTATTTGGGCTACATCATTAAGTCTATAGCTGAAATTTGGCATTTGAAGTCTATAACTTATATAATAAGAAGCTGAAATGATGCTTCACATAATGTAATCTTTCCTTCCTTGCAGTGTAGTTATCTTCTTGGAATGAAAATCTATTTTAAAATCACTGCAGATAATGAAGAATGGGAAATGTACACTACAAGTGCCTTACTCAAGTGCTGACTGTGCACTTTGAAATGTTGTTTCCAGGTTACCTTGTCTTTCGTAGCACATATGTTTTGTATGTGGTTCCACTGCACTAAGTTGCAAAAGTCATGATGGCAAATACTGTCTTGAACTCACTTTGTATTTCCATTCTGTCTCTTCCAGAATGTGGATATGCAGGTTGCCAATCCATCAGAAGCAGTTGCACTTTTTGATTTACATCAAGCACACCATTTTGGTGAGTTTGAACACTCTTCAGAACAGCACTGCAAGCAGGATCTGTTCCCTAAGTGGCACTTGCCAATGAAGATAGCATCTGTGATCTCATTATTAACATTTATTTACACTTCCATGAGAGATGTCATATATCCTTTTATAAACAGAAAGGAAAACGTTTTCTATAAAATTCCGATCCTTGTCATAAACAAAGTTTTACCAGTGACTTCAATTACCCTTTTAGCATTAGTGTATTTACCAGGAATATTAGCTGCTGGTTTCCAGCTCTACTTTGGCACCAAGTATAAAAGGTTTCCCCAGTGGCTGGATAGATGGATGTCATCAAGGAAACAATTTGGACTTCTCAGTTTCTTTTTCGCTGCATTGCATGCCTGCTATAGCCTGTGCTATCCAATGAGAAGATCATACAGATACAAGCTGCTGACCTGGGCATTCCAGCAGGTATGACGGGCACACAAACACCAACCCTTCTGTATTCAAATAATCCTTGGTTTGGTTATTCAAGCAATCTGGATGGGGAAAAGCCATTTTCATTGCCTTTGTTTGATTTTCAAGTACGTTCACAGAGAGCACTGTTCAGGGATGGAGCAGGACCTAGTTGCCAAAGCATGTAATAGAGAGCTAAGAGTCATCACAGCTGTGCCAATGTGTATTAAATAAGTAATTTTCTTAATCTGGGATTTTTTCCATCTGTAAAGTGCACAAAATTGTATGTCACAGGAACATTTAAGTCTTTGGCACACTATTAGCTTAGTGTAGATTAATCTTCTCTGGACCAGTGAAATCCAAAACCAGAAACTGAACACAACATTTTTAGACACCTTTGCAAAGTGAATCAGCCAGCAGTGAAGGTCAGCTGAGCTAAATCACAGTAATGTGTTTTTGCACAAACTAAATTTGTGAATACTGATGGCTCACATTTGGACTGATACTACCTTGTTTAAAGATAGGATTTCAATGATGCTTTTGACTCATGGTCCGTAATTGGCATGCAGAGCTGTCCAATCCCTCTGTAACTAGAGAATTCCTAATTCTCTCCTATTTCCTTGGGTGCCATACATAATGAAGTATTAGGGATATTCCAATATAAGGTATAGACTGCAAACTTATGTTTTTATTATCCCAAAGTCTTTATTATTTCAAATTATAAAAGCACAATATGATGATGTCAGTACATTCTTAAGATTTTTGTAAACAGTCAAATTACTTGTTGAAAACTCTGAAAACAGCCTTACTGGTAATCTGACTTGAATGGATTACTAGAAATTTCCTTGAGATTCCAGTCTTCAAGATGCAGAAATAATCATATTTGGGGCGTATTATGGCATGGTGATCACTAGCAGGATCAAAGTGCTGTTGCAAGTAGTTATAAATGGGAAAAGCTTGGACATCAGTTTATTAAAATCACAAATGTACCAAGTTGTGTGGTTTTAAAAAACAGAGCTAAATAACTACCCTAGCAGGGTATTTTTATTAAGAAGGCCTGCTGAATTACTTCCCTGAAGTAGTGCTGTTAATATATTTCCTGTTGTTACAATCTCCCTGATATGGTATTTAGCTATAGGTGGGTTTCTTTCTTGTCAAAACCAAGACTTACCCTTGCTGTGAAGGCAGGTTAAGAGGCCTCAGAATCAGGCTCTCCTGGACCGAGACATTGATGAAATCTAAATTATTCTGTGTAAAAGCCCACATTTGCTCTGCTCTGCAGATACTAGTGAAGACTTTGTCATCAGAAGTAAATAGCAATTCAATTGAAAGACATTCAAACAAACCAAAATACTGATTTTTCTTGGCTTATTTCATTAATGTGGTGAAAAATGTGAAATGATATTTAGCACAAACAGCCAAGTGTGCAAGTCTGTAATTTTTATCATGTTCTTTTGGCAGGTCAAACAAAAAAAAGAAGATGCCTGGATTGAACATGATGTTTGGAGAATGGAGATTTATGTGTCTCTAGGAATTCTGGGACTTGCTTTGCTGGCCCTGTTGGCAATAACATCAATTCCATCTGTCAGTCACTCTTTGACCTGGAGAGAGTTCCACTACATTCAGGTGTGCATGAATGTCATTACTGCACGTTCCATTGTAGAACTGTGTGTTATCAGCTAAGACCATTAGGAGTTAGAAATATCAAACACAGAGTTAGTGAAACCAACTGAAAAGTTTGTTCCGTACGCTTTGTTAACTAGTTTGTGAAAAATGTTCTTTCCATTACTCTTTCATCAAGAGAACAGGCTGTTGTGTTCAGTGCGTAAAATGGAAAGAAAAGTCAGTTCCATACCACTTTTTTTTCTCGTTCTGACTTTGTGACCAGCATCAGTTGTCCATTTGAGACTTTCTTAGCTCTGATGCTGAAGTAATCTTCTAGGTATCTTAGCTCTCTGGAATGTCCCATGTCCTGCTGAATTTGAAGTAGGTGGCATTGAACCAGTCAATGCTGATCCCATATGACACAGTGCATTCTGAAAGAGACATCTTAGAACAGATGCTGGATAATCAAATCCAGCCAGTCTCAAGTTTGCTACAGCTGTGCCTGCTTCCTTAACCCAGACAACAGGGTTGGTCTCAATTCTCTTATATCATGTGCAGCAATAATCAGGGTGGTTCTGCTGACATCAGGATGGTCACACTGGTCTTAAGTAAGTGTTGGCTTAGGCCCTCAAACACCAAAATCTGAAAATTCAGTAAGTACCTGAATTTGAAAATCTGATTTTTTTTTAAAAGCAGATCTGAAGTGTATAATCACCAGTTAGTGATCTTCACACTCTATGAAGTCCATCATAAGTGTACAGAGAAATATAGACAAGTCAGAAGGAAGTCTCCAAATGCATGACTGCTTTCACTATTGAAGGATTATGGTGAGGAAACCCAGAAGAGTAATACTTCTGTGTAGGATTTATGTTATAAACAAATAAGCTTATTACTTAAAAATCATGTTCTGTACATTCAGCAGTTGGAAAGATAATATTCAACTTCACTGATGAGTACAAGATTATTAAGTGACAAGAAAGTTAGAATTACTACTAAATTTTCTTTACTCCTGAATTTAGCCAAATTTATCACTGTAAGTTAAATGAAATACTTGAGCTTCTAATAGTTGAAAAGTGCTTTTGCCATAGTACTAGACTTACTAGAATTTGTGATTTCAATTTAGCTTAAAATATTTCTTTGCAAGTAATCAATTATTCCCTTAATATATCTAGTTTTGAACTCATAATGATTTATCACAGAATCAAGGCAATTTAGTATACAGATGTCATCTGTAAATTGAGATATTCAGGATTGAGCATGTTTCAGGAATAACCAGCAATCTCTTCTGTATTTTAGCTAAATATCATAGCAATACTTGAAAAATGTGCCTCATCCATTTTATTTTACAGTGGCATAAGTTGGAGTCTTGACTTATAGTTCTTACCTTTTTGCTTAAAGCCAGTGGTTGCTTTTCTTTTACGTGAGCATCTTAGTCAAGACCTGTCCAGATTTCTGTATTTGCTTAACTAAGTACTTTTTTGACAAGTTGGGAAAAATAAATAGCTTGCTATTTTCTTTCTCTTTGCAGAGCAAGATGGGATATTTAGCCCTGCTGCTATGCACTGTTCATGCACTGGTGTTTGCTTGGAATAAGTGGGTTGATGCTAACCAATTCATCTGGTATACGCCACCATCATTTATGGTTGCAGTTTTTCTTCCTATTGTAGTTCTGCTTTGTAAATGTGTACTGCTCCTCCCATGTTTTAGGAAGAGGATAAGAAAAATCAGAAGTGGTTGGGAAGCTAAGACACAAGCCAATCAAGCCAGCATAACTTCCCGACTGTAGATCAAATATGGACATTTCCTGTCTATGTATGGAAATATGCTCAAGGCCATGAAATTTTAACTCATGAACTCTGTTTTCACATTTGCTATAGATGTTTCTTTCTCACTTTTCTTTTTGACTTCAGGAGTATGAGATACTTGATGCAATTTTTTCATTTTCAAAGGCAGAAAATGAAATCATTAATTTTACACTTTATTCAGTGTTTTAGTATATGATGATTTCTTTCTTCTATCTCACTGCTTTTAAAATCCAAGTGTTTCATTGTCTCAATCTCAGTTCTTTTATATGCAAAAGCAAACATAAATCATTTTTCCAGAATGACCACAAAAAGTAAAAAAAATTATTACACCACAGAGCCCAGGAATGCTTTCTGTTTCACACAGCCATGTGTGTACCTTCATTAAATCTCAGAATTAAATGGGACAAAAACTAGAGTATTTATCATCCCATTGCCTAGGACCTGTATTTCACAATGCTGAGTGGGGACCTTGGCATATGAGCCAGTATATTCCTGCAAGGTCTTGAACGTACACAATTGGGCAAGCAGAATTACAGAGATCTTTACAAGGTAAATATCTTCCAAGGCTTGGGCATAGTCTAAAAAAAGAGGTTTTAGACTCAAATCTCCATCTTATCCAGGGCTAGGTGTGTCTCTGTTTACTTGAAACGATGAAACATTTCCCATTTTTTTTATTCCATGAACATGTTCTTTTGTTTCTGATGCTGGAAATTTTCCATGCTTTTGACCTAAGCCTGCAGCCCTTAACATGTGCTAAACTCTATTTGCACAAATTACTCCAGTGGGATAACTCCATCAGGTAAGTGTGTTTTTTTGTTTACTCTAGGGCCAGCACAATTGTGCGACCGGAAGAAAAACATTAAAAATAGACATTTGAATCTTGCCATTGATTTGGTGAGATTCTCATGTTAAATGATTTCCAAATGCATTTTTTTTACAGAAATATTCCAGTAGCTTTAATAAGCTCATTAAATCCTACTTTCTTTACATTGCATAAGTCTGGCTGAAAGTTTTAAATTAATAATTCATTTTTTAGTATCTGTTTTGAAATATGTTATTCGGTAGAAAATATTTTCAGCCAACATCAGTACCTTTTCTGCCAGTCTGTCTGCAGGAGTTGACTAGGACTTGGACTGTTGATGCCCCATATTGCTGGTATCCTCTGAATGAGAATTGTTATTGGCAACAGCTCTGGTATTAAAACAAACAGGAAAACAACATATGTCTAAAAAATATGTAATACATGGTGCTAATGAATCTGTTGTCCCTTTCTGGACTTTTACATGGAGCAAAATTACAGACAAATTAAATAGCTAGAGGGATATTACATTTTGTATTTTCCTGGTTGTTACCATTCCATTGTTGCAACTTAAAAGATGGCCTTTTTAAAAATAGTGTAGTACTGTGAAAGTAACTGAAGACATGGTGGCCTGTAGAATATGAATTGAAATGTGTGCCATTATTTATCAAACCAGTAATGCATGGCAGAGGCCAAAACCGGACAATACAGGAAACTGGACTGCAATGTTAATCTAAGAAGGTTTCTAACAGAGCAGGAAAAGTATGGTGCTCAATGCATTTGCATTTATATTTCTATGAACTAAATAAATCTTTTATAAGTAATAAGATCTATGCAATTGTTACAGAACGTAGTGCAAGATAGCATAACTTTCATTCATTTCAACCAGTGAATATAGTTTGAACTGATAACATAAATTACAGAGGCAAACCAATTTCAAGATCATCACATACTATCCAAAGTGACCTTTTACGCTCATCATTCAGCTGGAGATATTAAGCACAGTTCAGACTTTTCTCTCTAGCATTGCCCAGAGGCAAACCCAAAAGTGTCTTCTGCAACTTTAAATTTACATACAGTCTACAAAAGCTGTTTCAAAAATCACACAACATCCAAACATTCAAGCATGTTTTTCCCTACTGATTATTTTTGAAGTACAGTAATTTCACAATTATAAGCAGCATTTTGACTAAAATTTTGGTCCGAACCCAAAGTGCAGCTTATAATCAGGTGCAGCTTATATATGGACAAAGAACGAAAAGTTGCTGTTTTAGGAGGACAGGTATCTGCTAAGAAAGGCAGGCGCTCCTCTTTGAAATGGAGAATGTAAACCCCCTCCCTCCAAATTATTATAATTTTGAAATCAAAAGGCTTTCATGCAAAAATATGGGAATTA
>PYHW01010375.1:7447467-7458394 GCA_013186435.1 Turdus rufiventris | reverse complement strand
CACCTCTTGAGTTCACATTACATTGAAGGGAAGCAGTTTCTTCCTTTGATGACCCTGGCAGGTTTCACCCCAGTGACAATGATCTGATCATCCCCCTTGAACAGTCTTGGAAGTAAGCAATTTGACTTCATTTTCACTGATCAGCTTGCTGGGCTTCCTTTGCCTGTTACTGCTCCTCTGACCCTCACTGGGTCTTTGTTTTTGCCGTAATTAGCCTTTGATAATTTAACCCAGCAATACAGGGAAGCATTTCTCACATGAGCTACATTACAGGAAGAGACTAAAGGGGTGGGAGCACTTCAAAATGAGAGGGGAGAAGGCGAAAGGGGATTAAATCAAGATTTACAAAATACTGAAGATAGCGGGCAAGATAAGCACAGAACTATTTTTAACCAAATCTACCTTATCAGGAATAGAGAGGATTCAATAGAAATAGTAGGAGATCAGTTAACAGCTGATTAAGAATATGCATCTTTTTGCAGTGAACAAATTCTGGACCTTGCTGCCACAGAGGGCTGTGAAGGCAAACAGAATCAGCAGGTTCAAAAGGACATTGGACAAACCCAGAAACAACAGCCCCTAAAGCAACACCAAAAGGGCTTTGTAGGTATGTGCCCTATGACATCACTAGGGTAAATATGGGTATGGGAGGAGAGTACAAAATACAGCAGCCAAGACTGTAAACTCTCCTTTGTTTTGCTGTATTAGTGGGTTAGATAGGCTATTGGTCTGACCAAGTATGGTTTCTTATGTTCCCTTACATCAAGAGTAAATCACTCAGACTAATACATTCCTGTAAAGTTTCGTGGCTGGAAAACAAATATGTTAGGAATGACAAATTCTAAATAAAAAGCTATTGCCTTGATAGTGAAAAACTGCTTAACTCTAAGGATCTGTAGCAACTTGTTGGTCTCAGTTCATATCTGTGGAATTAACTACATAATTCTTCTTAGGACTAAGAACTCAATTAGTATTTCATTGCTCTATAAACATACAGATTTTCCTTTTGCAGTGCTAAGTTGCTACTGAAATATGGTTTCATTTTTGTTTGTCAGGGAAACAGCCAGCATGATCTCATTCAGTGAAACAAAACGTTCAGAATCAATTAACTGAAGACCTAATCTATGACAAGGTACATGTAATAATGACACTACAAATATTCTATGTATTAAATATTTTTGCTTTTTCACTACCATAATCATACATAATACACAGTGTAGTACCTCACTGGGGGATGACGTTGGAAAACATCTCTGAGGAGAAGGACCTGAGGGTCCTGGTGGACAACAAGCTGTCCATGAGCCAGCAGTGTCCTTGTGGCTTTGCAGGCCAATATCCTGGGGGGCATTAGGAAGAGCATTGCCAACAAGTCCAGGGAGGTGATCCTGCCCCTCTGCTCAGCCCTGGTGAGGCCATATCTGGAGTGCTGTGTCCAGTTCTGGGCTCATCAGTACAACAGAGAAATGGGGTGGGTCCAGCAGAGGAGAACAAAGATGATTAAGGGACAGGAGCATCTTTCTTAGGATGAAAAACTGGGAGAACTGGGCCTGTTCAGCCTTGAAAAGAGACAACTGAGAGGGGCCCTAATCCATATCTGTCAGTATCTGAAAAGAGGGGGTCAAGAGGATGGACCAGGCTCTTCTCAGTGGTTCCAAGCAATAGGGCAGAAACTGAAGCACAGGAAATTGCACCTGAACATAAGGAAAAACTTCTTTACTTGCAGGTGAACACTGGAACAGATTGTCCAGAGAGGTTGTGGAGTCCCTTGCTGGAGATATTCAAGAACCATCTGGACACAATCCTGTGCCGTGTGCTCTAGGATAACCCTGCATGGGTAGGGTGGTTGGACCAGAAGACCCACTGTGCTCCCTTCCAACCTGAAACATTCTAGATCTTGATTTTCACTTCTCTTCTGCTCTCAAGAAAAACCTGTGGTCTTAGGCTGTCAAATGGTGGCCAAGCCACAGTCCAGCCTATGCTTTCCTCAGCTACTTTAGTATTCAGGCAAGTATTAGCGTCTTTTGAATAAGTTGTTCAGTTTTGCAATATCCATACTTCACTAGGAAGGAGGTTTTGTCTGTTCTTGGTTAAGAAGTCAGCTGACTGAAAGCTTCGGTCTGGACACAATTGTTCGCATTAGAAAAATAATCTATTTTTCCCCTGACTTCGGGTCCAACAATTATTGCAGGCATAAGATCCTGCTTTTGCAACCTACTGTCTCATTTTGTAGATACCTTTTAAGATGAGTAGCCACAAATCAAGAAAAAAATTCTGACTTTCTGTTACTTATACCTCAAAGCAAATGTTGTTTCAAGGAGAAGTGGAAAGATTCCACATGGCTGTTCTCCACATGAAACCATGAACAAAGGTCCTGAAACCTCTCAATTGGGCATCACAATAGCTATGGAAAACCATAGTCAGAGAAATCTAGGAAAGGTTTCCTTCCTTCCTTCCTTCCTTCTGCTTCTTTCTGGTGAATAAAATTAGATCATAAAATCAGAAACAATCCTCACTTTTTTCCACTTGGATTGCCTTAGAAGTGTAAACCTGGATTTTTTTTTTTTTTCTTGTGTGGAGGGAAAAGGAGGGGGAAGAGTAGTCGTCTACTTCAGGTGAATCACCCTTATTTTGTAATTTCTCTTGAGAAGAAAGAGATGCCTTGTCTTGTTTCACATGACTTGACAGTATTTCTCAACTATAGTTTATTAAATGTGCCCTATAAAGGCATTTTTTCTCTTCCCTTCATTCTTTCTCTTTTCTCTCTCTTTTTTCCTTTCCTTTTCCTTTAATACATTCTTCTCTCCTGTCAAAAGAATATCTAAATGGTTTTCGGGTTTTTTTTCAGTTTGTGCTTCTTTCCTTGCTTTTGACTACTGAAATTCAAACTACAGTAGTGATACCTGGACAATTACTGAAAAGGGGACATCAATAATCAATGAAATCCAACAAGTGAGGGAAGAGACTTTAGTTGAGGTGTTTACCACTCATTTTTGTTCTTCATTTAATTAGTAGTTTTTTTCCAGTAAATAATAACATATCTCTCAAATCCATTTTGTCCTTACAAAGAATGGGTAAGAAGTATAAGTTTTATTTTTAGAGTAATTGCAGGCTGCCATAAGAAGAAATTAGGTGGTCTAAATGTTCCTGGCTGGGAAACACTGTATTTTTCTGCTAGGTTATAAAATTAACTGTATTGAGCATAGTATGCCAAAAACTATTGTATTTGTTTTTGTTGCCCTGATGGGAAGCAAAATTTAATGTGTTTGTTTTCCTTGTCTTGCCACAAGGAAATCCCCAGGGCTTTGTCTTCCCATTGCCAAGAGGAAGAACTAGAATATCTGTTCCATTTGCCATTTGGAAAGTCCTTTGTTACGTTCTATCCCTTAAAAGAAGAAATAATAATGCTACCCTGGACTTAGCTAAAAAAAGAAAAACACCTGCTAAGAGAAAATAATCTCCTATTTTAACAGGTTGTTTAAGATAGTCATTTAACAGGGTATCTGGGAACTATACTGACCATGGATCTTGGTACATAATTTGAGAGAACTGTAACTATCCAATTTCATCCTCTTACTACAGAGACATGGTCCAATTTTGCCGAGAGCTGAAGTATATAACAGGTATTTATATAGTCTTGCTCTCATGCTAATCTCCATGCAAAATAGGGCTCTCTATGCTTTTCCTGTTTGAACAGATCAGTTACACAGCAATGGAAGGAAGGCTGTAGTTGTTTTAGCCCTGATTTCAAACAAGAATTTTCAAAATGCAAAATCTCAAAAAGGTAGAAACATAAGAACAAGTTAAATTCCTCAAAGTGCCTTGATTTTAGTTTTTAAATGTACAAGATACCAAGTTAGTGCTGTCTGTTCAACAGCCTGAAAAATGACCATGTCTCAAGAGTTCCCTCATTTACCCCTGTGCCAAAGGCTAAAGTCAGACAGGTTTGCACATAGCAAGAGGAGAAACAACTGGAGAAGAAATTAATAGTGTAGGTTAGAAATGACATTGAATGATATCCACGGGATTGTGGGTTAGGAATGAAGGACCTGGGTCAGAGCTGGCACACCCTACATAGTGCAGGCTGGAGGACAGAACCTGTGACGCTTTCGGTGAAAATGTAGCTAAACCCACAAGGCCAAACAGTTGCTCTAGAAACAGGTGCATTGTTACTCACATACCTGTGTAAGAAAAAAGGTCCCTACTTATTAAAAGAATCAACACGGATCTAATGATCATCTCCTGAAGGTCAGAGTCTGCAGTTTAAGACTTAATGCTGCAATAATAATGTTTAAAAAAATCCTGCAGGAAAGCAATGACAAACGTTCCAATTTAGAGCCTTCTTATTAAGGCTTTAATTCAAACAAATTAAGAATTAGAAGACTGTGACTGTTCTGATTTTGTGTGATATCATTTTGAGGCACATGACTCAAGTGCCCATTTTCATGCAAATACTTTTCTGGTAACAGGAGTCACATAAAGTAGTACCTAAAGAGAATCAGCCACAAATAATGCAGGAAATTGCATTCTGCTTTTTTTTTTTTTTTTTTTTTTTTATATATTTGTTGGCTGGACAAAAAAAATTTTGAGCTCTTACTATTGTAGCTGTACTGGCTACCGAAAACCAAGCCTGGGATAACGGCTTTTGAATCAGTAGCAAAGGAGAATATTAGAACAAGAAAATGAAGGCTGGAATGTCAGTTCTCATCACAGAAAGCACCAATTCAGTTCTGAGTGGTCTGTCAATGGATTCACCTGTTTGTTTTGTTCTGTGGAGTCTCTCCTCGTAGGAGAGATGCTCCAGATCACTCAATATCTTTGCTGTGTCTCCTGGACCCTTTCCAGTAGTTTTTCTTGCACTGATGAGCCCAGAATGGACTCAGCACTCCAGACGTGGCCGAACAGCGGGGGAAGATCACCTGCTAGCCGCATTCTTCCCGAGCACCCCAGCACAACCTGACGGCAAGCACAGCCCTGCCGCCTCACGGTCACCTTGTCACGCCCCGAGCTCCCCACGCCCTCCGGAGCCGCCGGGCCGCGCTGGCGGCGGTGGCGAAGCGGCCGCAGGGGCGGTCGCAGCGGCAGCGGAGGCGCCGCCTCCCCGCCCGCCCGGCACTGCGGGCCCGGCTGCGAGGAGCGGCGGCGGCGGCGGCAGCGCGGTGCTCTGGCGGGCGGGCGGAGGTGAGCGGCGCCGGGGCCGGGCGGGACGGGCCCCATCCCCGCGGGGCTCCCCCTGCTGCGCATCGCGGCCGTCTCCGGGCAGGCTCCGGCGGTGCCGGCGCCCCACAGAGCGGTGCGGCCCGGCCTCGGGCAGCCGCGGGGACGCTTCGGTACCTGGCGGGGCGGGCGGGCCTGGCAGCGCTGCCCCGGCTCTGCTGCTCTCACGGGCGGTGTTGTCGTTGCAGCTGGAGATGCCGGCCCGGACCAGGGCCCCGCCGAGCTGCTCCGGGCTGGATCTCCGCGCCGCGCTGCCGCCCGCCAGCCCGCCCAGGGGGCTCCGGCCTCCCGCCAGCCCCGCGCCTCAGCCCTTGCCCCGTAAGTGCCCGCCCGAGCGGGGCGTCACACGCGCGGCGGCCCGGCCCGCGCCGCTTCGCTCCGCTCCCCCGGAGCTGCTTCTCCAGGAGCGGCTTTTCACGTGTGTCACCATCTGGCTGACATGGCTCTGCGATGTGCTCTCAGCTGATTGGAGAGCACGTGTCGAACCTATATTAATTTGTATAACTAGGAAATCGGTTAATTCATAAAAGAAGGTTGGTTTTGTTGAAATCTGTTCCTGAACAACCCACCTCAGCAGCTTCTTGCCATCTGCTTCCCCTTTATATAATAATTGATTGTACAATAACTTGATGAAAAATCTGTTCAGGGGCTGAAGTTAGGCTTTGTTTTCCTCAGTGGTCCTCCCTTCTTTTAGCAATATGTGCTAGTCTGCCTGACTTGTCACCTCTTTAGTTCTGAAGAGCTCACTTTGGTCACAATTTCAAGCATCGAGGGCTGATTTCGAAAGTGTCTGCTGACTTGAAAATCCTTATCGTATCTTTAACTTTATCCTTTACTCCTAACTTACCTTTTCCACTTTGACCTCACCGCCTGTCTCCCTGTAGAAGGAATTTCTTTAAATTTAAACCTATTCACAATTGACTTTTCTGCTGAGGGCTGAAATAAAGAAGACATTTAACAATTTGCCCTATTTTGAATGAGTTATAACTTGCTCCTTTTCCTCTGAAGTTATAAACCTTGCCTTGTGTCTTTTGTCTTTTTATTGTATTTATGGAACTTTTACTTGTTGCCATTTATCTTCTTCACTAGTTACAAACTCACTTCTATACCATCCTTGTTCTGATTTTATCCTCACATGATAGCATTGTCTCTTTGTCTTTTTATAGTGCTCCTTAGCCATGCACACTTTTTTTTTTTTTTTTTAAATCTTGTGCAAGTTTTCAGGTCAGGAAAACTCTCCTATTGATATATATATAATAGTCTTATACACTTGCCTCTGAATTGCAGTTGTGCATTTAATATAGTCCTTTTCAGTAACTGCTACCTCTCTGCTCTTGTACGTCTCTGAGATTAGTTAAAAGTCATGTCAGCCTGTTCCCTGAGGGTTTTTTACGAAGTCTGTTTGATTCTGTTACTCATGGGGTGTTTTCCTTAGAACAGGCAGTGAGAAACTTTGGCCAGCAGGCCAAATTCAGCTCATCAGAGCAATTCATCATGTCCAAGTCCCGTGTGTCCACTCTCCCCAGCTCCTTTGGACTAAAACTGAAAGCAGGCTGCAGCATGGTTAAATGGTGCTGGTATCCCATTTCTGTATGGTGGTTCCCTTTCAATATCAAAGTTTTGCAGCACGTTGTGGTTACATGGTATGCACTGAAATGGGCTGCTGTAATCACATGGTGAAAGCATACATGTTCTGTCATATCCAGTTACATCTCTTATCTCGTGATATATTCTCATTATGTTCCTGGGTGTGAACCCATCCTGATACAGGAAATACTGCTAGTTTGGTCATGTTAAATACATTTCAGATCACATGGTAAGGAAAAAGTCAATGCTTTTTTGAGTGCATGCATAAAGAGCTTTGTGCTCTGCCTCTGCCATAAGGATTCACTGTTAAAACCTCTTCTTCCAATACTAACTTGGTGGTCACTTTCAAATACTGCTTTCTGTCTTTAACTTCTGACTCCAGTTTCAATGAGTTTGTACCTTCTAGTCAAAGCTGAAATGAAAAGTGCACATCTTCTAGTAGCTTTCTCCAATTTCTGAAACACAAAGCTGCTTTTGATCGTAGGAGGTTGTTCACCACACATGCTGTGTGTGGTACATGAACATAACAATGAACCAGTAGAACAAGAGGACACAGTCTCAAGTTGCATCAAGGGAAAATTGTTGGATATTAGGAAGAAGTTTTTCACAGAAAGAGTGATAAAGTGCTGGAATGGTCTGCCCAGGGAGGTGGTAGAGTCACCATCCCTGGATGTGTTTAGAAAGAGACTGGATGTGGCACTTGGTGCCATGGTCTAGTTGAGGTGCATGCTTAGGGCATGGGTTGGACTCTATGATCTTGAAGGTCTCTTCAAACCCATTCTGTGAATTCTGTGAATAACAGCCAATGGCAGGTTAATGGCTCCCACTGATGATTAATTACCATTATATCCGCTCTTGGATGGTGGCTCAGGAAAAGGTTCTGTGTTGTCTATTGTTGACTGCTCCCAAGACAGCAACTTCATGGTTTCTTTTTGCTCCTTCTTAGCCTGCCTCTCCTCATTGCTTCCTTAATTTTCAGAATTTATTCCTGTTCTACAATTATATTGGCTTTGCCTGGCAAGACTGGGGCAGCAGGCTGGGAAGGAGTGCTGCAGGGGTGGTTTCTGTGAGAAGCTGCAGGAATCTTACCCTGTGATAATGGGGCCAGTGTCAGCTGGGTCTGGGATGGACCATGGCTGCCCAGGGCCCATCCCATCAGCAATGGTGGCAGCACCTCTCAGGTAACAGAGGTAAGAAGAGGAAATAAAGCAATTGCAGCTGCAGAAGAGAGGATGAGAACATGTGAGAGAAATGACTTACATAGACACCAAGGCCAGCAAAGAAGGAGGAGGAGGAGGTGCCCTAAGCACTTGAGCCTGTGGTGCAGGCCATGGTGAGGCAGCTGCCCCCCTGCAGCCCATGGGGTTCATGGTAGAGCAGAGATCCACCTGCAGCCCCTGGAGGAGCCCCACACCAGTCAAGGTGGATGCCTGAGAGGAGGCTGTGACCCCATGAGAAGCCCACAGTGGAGCAGGCTCCTGGCATGGACCTGTGGAGAGAGGAGCCCGTATTGGAGCTGGTTTCCTGGTAGGACTTGTGACCCCATGGGGACCCACACTGCAACAGCCTGTTCCTGAAGGATTGTACTCTGTGGAAGGACCTCACTGGAGGAGTTTGTGAAGAACTGTGGCCTGTGGGAAGGATTTGTCATGTGAGATATGTGTGTAGAGAACTCTCCTGTGGGAGGAACCTCATGCTGGTGCCGGAGAAGGACTTCTCTCCCTGAGGAGGAAGCAGGAGCAGAAGCAGCATGGGAAGAGCTGACTGGAACATCCATTCCATCTCACTGTGCTGCAGAGGGGGAGGAGGTAGAGAATCAGGAATAAAGCTAAGCCAAGAAAAAACTTACTGGGGTGAGGGGAAGGTGTTTCTTCAGGATTTATTTTACTTCTCATTATCCTGCTCTGATTTTGACTGGTAATAAAGTCAGTTAATTTCCCCAGGTAGAGTCTGGTTTGCCTCTGGTGGTAATTGGTGAGTGATCTCTCCCTGTCCTTATCTCAATTCATGAGCCTTTTGTGGTATTTTCTCTCCTCAGCCCAGCTGAGGAGTGATAGCACAGCATCTTTTTGGACATCTGGCCTCAAGCCAGGGTCAAACCCCCCCAATGATGCAGAACCACCTAGGTCATAACTGTGGTTTCATATGAAGACTTACCTCCTGGGGGTTGTTTTGTTGGTTTTTAATGTCCTTGTGAGAGTTTTATTGCAGTTCTGTGAGCAAGGATATAGCAGTACTTATTTTGTTTTTCTGCAATTCTTGGCTTCTGTTCTTCTTCAAAACATCCCTTACTACACCAAATTTGAGTCCTGAAATTATCTTCCCTTTAATTATTGTGTGAAATCTGTCTCTTCCTGCCATTAGCTTTTTATGGAAGGCTATCCCATGTGTTTGTCTCCAGGATTTATCTTACTTGCTTGGATAGAAAATTGTGTTAAGCATAGTTGTGACTCATGGCCTTGAATCCTTTACCCTTGCACCCACAGTTAATCCGTACACATCCATGGTCAGACCAAGCAGTCTGACCTAGAAATCTCATTAGTCATCTCACAACTTCTTTGTTTTTGCCATTGGATCCACATGGGCAGCCCATTTTCCAGGCTGACAGGTGAGTATGTCAGATGGATGTTTGTCATGGTGTCATGACATTTGCAGCTTTGAGACTTTTGCATGTCCTCTTTCATGGCCAAGAGAGGATATAGCAATAATAACCTGCATAAACTTTTAATGGAATTCAGCTTCCATGTACTCACTGATCTCAGACTGATCACAGGCCAGTGCTCTCTACATTTTACTGTTTTCCAATCTTTACATGTTCCTACTCATTATTCTATTGATCATTAGTTTCAGGAATACAAAGTTATCTTATGGGCCAGTATTTCAGGGCAGTGGAAAGTAAGAAATAGAAGATGAAAATACTGTTGTTTACTTGAGTAACTATTATTGAAGTGCTTGAAGTACTTTATGTTTCTTGTTTCTCCTTCTATTGGTAACATATTGCAAGATAAAATTAATTAGCACATACTTGATTAAAGAAAAAAATATCATATGAAACTTAGAATCAAAGATTTTGCTTCCAGAGGTGTTAATGGATTTTTTGGTCTCATAAAATTGTATGATGCTGACTTTTCCTTCTTTTGTTTTTTCTTTTTTCTTTTCTTCTCCTTCCATTTTTTTCCTCTAAAGAAATCATTGTAGGTTTGGTGTCTTGGAAGTATGGAATCAATCTCAATGATGGGGAGTCCCAAGAACCTCAATGAAACTTTTCTACCAAATGTTGCCAATGGCATCAAGGATGCCAGTAAGGTCACAATTGGCATCATTGGAAGTGGAGACTTCGCTAAGTCATTGACAATCAGACTTATCAGATGTGGGTACCACGTGGTCGTAGGGAGCAGAAACCCTAAACACGCTGCTGACTTCTTTCCCCATGTGGTTGATGTCACTCACCATGAAGATGCAGTAACTAAAACAAACATCATTTTTGTAGCCATACACAGAGAACATTACATCTCTTTGTGGGATCTCAAACATTTACTTGCTGGTAAAATTCTGATTGATGTCAGCAATAATACAAGAGTAGACCAATATCCAGACTCCAATGCAGAGTATTTGGCATCGCTTTTTCCTGATTCCCTAATTGTCAAAGGATTCAATGTGATTTCAGCTTGGTCACTGCAGTTAGGACCAAAGGATGCCAGCAGACAGGTAAATGTTTTTATTTGTATCAATTCAACTTATTTGTAAGATGAAAATGACAGGAACTGAATGTAACAGCCAGAACTGATGAGATTTACATTCCCTGACTTAACATGCCTAAAATGTTGGACCTTTAGTTTACATTTAAGTAGCCTATAAAACCTTCAGAGTTTAGTTTATGTAAGAGAAATAAAGTACAGTAATTTCACGACCATAAGGCGCACAGGACTATAAGGCACACCCCCCGAGAGTTGCAACTTTGTAGCTCAGATAAGGTGCACCGGACTATAAGGCGCACTATTTTTTTGCAGCGAGGAGCCACGCGGTGCGCAACAAAGTAGCGAATTACTGGCAGGTTCTCAATTTGCAAAGCTTTTCGCTGCTTTTTTGCCTCTTTTTGCCGCTATTTTTCACTGCTTTTTTGTGG
>PYHW01010375.1:7394169-7427830 GCA_013186435.1 Turdus rufiventris | reverse complement strand
CATTTAATAAATTTATTAATATATTCAAATATTTGTTTGGAATCACTGTAGTTAATTCAGTGAAAACTGAGGTTGGCATCAAGAATGCCTGCGCTCAGAGACTTGGGATACGTGCACATCCAATGTGATGTGAACAACTTCCCAAAGTGTGTCCAGATCCTGGGAATGGCAGCTAAAGGGAGCAGTCCAGTAGAGTATGTATGAGCACACCGAGTGCTGTGTTGTCCTTGAATCTCAGCTGTCAACTAAGCCTCGAACAGCTACTCGCAACTAGAAGATATCTAAATCTCCTCACCCTTTTGTCCCTGCCTTTATGACTTTTTTGTATTGATCTATGCAGAGAAAATGTTCCTTTCCCCCTCTTCTCCGCTGCCAGGCTACCCCAGGCAACGCTTTCCTGTCTGGGGTTTGTCATGGTGGCATCTCATGGAGGGATTTTCATGATTACTCCTTATGGATGGACCGGCCCCTTCCCTTCCAGCAGCTCAGCATGTGGGAGCCGCCGACCCTCAGCCGCGGACGGGGTGGGGAAATGGTTTTATAGATAGAAGTGACTTTTTTGGCAGGGCGGAGGAGGGCGTCCCACGCGGGGGTCGGGACAGAGCTGTGGCAGGGCCGGGCCCCGGTGTCGGGAGTGGCAGGCGGGCCGGGCCCCGGTGCCGGGCGGAGCCGCTGCCATGGCAACGGCCGGGCCGCGCTGCCGCCGCGCGGAGCCACCATGGCCTCGCTGGCCGCGGCCGAGCCCCCCGGCCCACGGGCGGCCTCCCGCTCCCCGGCCCTCGGCCCCTCTCGCGGCGGCGGCGAGAGGCGCAGGAACGCCGCCCAGGTGAGCGCTCCGGCGGGCAGGGACACCCAGCCCCGCTGCTGGCCCGATCCCTGCCCTGCCCTGCCCTCCCTGCCCTGTCTTCCCCAGGCTGAGAAAAAGCCCCGGTCTGTGCTCCGCACACGGCCGGGATTTCCCAGTCCCTGAGTAAATTCATGTTGGTTTAACGCGGCTTAAAAGCAAAATTTCAAAATTAAAAAAAAAAAAAAATGTTAAAAGTGTTGCTTTTTCAGGATGCACCGTTGAGATCAGTGGATTTGAATCACGTCATCACACTACTCAGAGGGTCGGGCTCAGTAAGTAACGCTGGTACCTTGCTGTCTCAGGTACACACGTAGTAATGGGGCTTTGACAAATGTTTTATACAGGTACTGTAGCACCCACCCTGAATAAATTCTGGTGGGTTTATTATATCCAGCACAGGTGGCTGGAGCTACAGAGCACAAGGATGCGCATTTCTTCTGGTATTTGAATGCTTCTAAAGATGATCATTGTTATAAAATATTGTGTCGATTATGGATTGATATTGAAAAAATACGTAGAGAAAGAGAAGATCACACAGGAACTTAAAAGCACGAGCATTCAAAAACTGGACATGCAGAATTTCTTATTTTTAGAGTCTGAAACCTACAGCTGGGAAAGAGATGCATATACAACCTTATTGAAAGTATGTCATGAATTTATGTAATTGCCCAAGTTAACTGCTAACAGTTCTCAAGGGAGGTGATTTTAAATGAAGGAGAAGTATACAAAGGTCAATGTTGAAGAATATATACAACTACCTATGCACACAGGAGAAGCATCATCTCGTGGGCTTTCACAGATGATTTTTAGTCTCCACAAGATGATTTGGCAAATTAAATTCACTAAGCCATCAAATAATTTTGATCCAAAATACGGATAATTTATGCTCTTAAACAAGGACCTGATTAAACCTAGCACATTTTAAATTAATGCCCCACAGAGAAGTAGTTATATATTCCCCTCTTCCCCTTTTTTAATACAGAGCTGCTAGAATAAACTTGCTGACTGAAGAAAAAAAGTGTCAGATGATATTGTTTACTGCTTCTTTAGAGACCATAAGATACATGATAAAATGCCTATAGGATTCTGGACTTGTAGACTCCTGAAACAACTTCCTGGCCTGCCTCAATTTGCAGATGCTCAGGAGAGCTGAAATGGATGCTGCACATCACTGACACAGCCTGACATATCCTCACTTCAGTTGTTTTCAACTTGGAATTTGAAGGCTGTTTCCTAGTGGTGCAGAGCACTCTAAGCCACTTAGATCTACATGCTTACACATTTATGTTGCATGTGGCATAGGTTTGGTTTTCTTAGTTGCTTTACAAAGAATCACGAAGAATTTAAGAGAAAGAGGCCGCATGTTTAAACAGGAGATTTTTAAAGCCTCTTCAGTTACAAGAGAATAGACTTCATACTTAGAAATGAGGCTTCATCATGGAGTTAATCCTCCTTCAAAGCACTTTCAGAATTTCATTGTGTCTTGTAAACTTTTAAATCTGGTTTCCAATTTAATTTAAACTAAAAAAAGGGGATTAACATAGTCATTTAAGGTTCTAGGGCAGACTGCAATTAAGACCTGCTTTTCATTCTTTTACTTAAGAACTATTTGGAAGATGAGCAGCTGAAAACTCTCAAGAAGGTAGTCAAGCACTTTGAAAATGGACTTGTATCCTTCTTGCCACTCCAGAATTCTGAAGTCATGGTGTTTTATGTATGGCAATAGTCTGACTTTTCAGCAGAGTATTTGATGCTGTACTATGCTTCCACGTGCAGAAATGGGATGATCGTATGCATTCTCATCACTGGCCTCCTTATGTGCACACAGCCAAGGTTGGTAGGTTGGCAAGATCCTTGGATATTAGATTCATTTGTCACAAAATTCAATAAAGAGTTCTCACCTGTGCAGTGGCTGAAAGTGTCCAAAATGTAACTGGCGTACTTTAAACTCAGAATACAAAAACGTAATTGCCACTATTTAAGAAACAGCAGATAAAATAGCAAGATAAAATAGACTTCCAATAAGGAGACATTTTAGAGAAAAATGAAGTCAGACTAATTTATCTGAAACTTTTTTCATATTTACAGTATAAACTGAAAGGTTCCAGTAACGAGAAGTACTAAGGAGGGTGTTGGAATGTGGGAAAATGTGATTAATTTCATACAGTTCTGATAATGATTTAAGGCATCATGTTACAACTGAGTTGTGTGCCTAAAGGCAGTTTCTGTGAGTCAGTGGATTGGTAATCACTTCTCAGTCTTAGTTCTCTATTCAGTTTTGATTTTGTGCCTCTACCCTAAATTAAATAATCTTAATATGTATTTGGGTCCAGACTTTCAAATTTCAGTTAGTCACTTGGGGCTAGAGGAGAAAACAATTTAAACATCACAAGGCTGTCTCAGAATTTAGGTAGGTAAATCGGACAATGTGATGTAAAACTTTTCATCCTCCACGTTTAGAAATTTTGTACTGAGCTTCCAGTGAGTTCAGCTGAGAAGACACCTAAATCAGATTTGCAGAAGCTGTACTTAGGTAAAAGTAAGGCTGCTTCAAAAAGCCCAATTATGGACCAACATAACTTTGTGAACATTTGTCTTATTTTTTCTTTGTTGTGTCTTTCAAGTGTGATGAGCACAGTTTTCAGCTTTTTCTTCTAATTCGTATTGGTACAGATGATCTTATTTCCTTAATTTCACATTAAAAGCCTCTTAAGAATATAGCACAAATTACCGAAATTCTTAACCTGTGTGCAGAAAAAATGAATGAACAAGAAGCTTTCACCGAGCCTTTATGTGGACTTATTAAATTGTTTGGGTAAGTACCTCAGCCCCTCCTTTAGAGATTTAAATACTGCTTATTAACAGGTCTATACATTTTCTAAGGCAACTGACATATCCATACAACATTGATCTGCCAAGCACCTGTATCTGCAAGGTATCAATTGTATCATCCTTCCTTTTCATCAGCTGGCTTTTACTTGTGTCCATTTTCTGGTGACATGAATGAGGAACCTATTTTAACAGTTTGGTATCTGTGCAGTTACATGTGACATAATTCAAAACTGTGTTGTACATGGCCCCAGCTTGCTTGGAAGCAGGGTTCCCCAAGGTCTCTTATGCCTTAAGTCAATCTGGGACTGACCTCAAAAGATTCAGCAGCTAAGTGGTACTGGGGTGTTTTTTGTTGTTTCAGACAAACTCTTAAGTGAGTTTAAAAACCCAGGGTGACACAAAAACACTCTAATACCTGAAGGTAAGCATTACAAAATGACAAGCCATATTACAGGAGAGAATGAACCTCAACAGGATTTAGGATTTATATTTTCTTTAAAAATGCATTGCATGAACTTTTGGGCATCTTCGTTGTCATGTTGTATTTTAAGTAATCTGTAGAATAGAATTTAGGTGTTATCCACACTTGTCAGTAGTCTTCTCCTCTTCAATAATTCAGTAAAGTTATTTATAGTTTACTTGTAGCTACAGTTGTATTTTATTTCATTTGAGGAGAATAAGGAAGGAAAAAAAAACAAATTGCTCGATAGAAAACTAGTGGCATAGTAAAATAGATATTCAGATAAATTTTTACATAGCTTCCTCTTAGCTGTTAGGTTTAATAAACACAGAACTTCTCAGCTCAATCTTTTAGTTCCCTAAGCACCCTCAGTTGTACTGCTTTTCTTTGCTGCCACACAGTGGAGAATGAGAAGGTACATTATGGAGTTTAATTTTCTTTGGTGTTTCCTAGTAGCATGACAAAACTGAGAATGACTGTATAAACTCAATAAAATGTAGCTGTGAGACTTTTCCTCTTCTAGAGCAGTTCAGTGCTAATTGTTGTTTCTGCAATGAGTTTATGTCTGAAAACTGCATCCTTGGGTTTTGCCTTAATTTCTATACTATGGAAATTCCACCACAGTTCACTAATTCTCTACTACTTCATATGACAGAAACTTTTAACCAGAGGCAGGAGCTGGGGTTTTTTTTTAGGATTCAGTTTCAGATACATTCATTTCTCCAGTAAAATATTCCACTCTTGTAACTGCTTCTGTTTACCTGTCTTCTTCCCACTTTTTTTTCCCAATGTCCTGTTTCTCCCTCCCCTGCCTCCCTCAACATTTCTTGCATTGTTTGCTCTCTCCTTTCTTTTTCTCTGTCAGTGTTTGCAGAGGTAAACCTACCGGAAAGCTGCTTCTGCAGTATGTGCTGCAGAGACCTTAGCATAATATCAGAATTGTTTACTGTTAGACAATTTTTAGCACTTACATGTTTATGTCATATCTGAGCATTTTGAATGTGTTACTGAGTATTTATTAATATCCAGTTTTTAAAAATGAATTTGTTGTTGTGCTATTTGGAGTCAGTTTATTGAGTTTACTTTTACCCATTTCAGGAGGTCTTGTCCTTGATCCCTTTTTTCCACCTCTGCAACTGAATGTACATAGAGCCTAGGTCTGTTATAGCTTGATAGTGTCTAGGTTGTAGGATTTAGTCTTCCATATTTAATGATGTTTGTTTATTCATCATGTCTTGTTGTATCATATTTAAATTATGAAAATATTATCTATGAACATGTACCACTAATTGCCAACATGTAATTGCAGATTATGAAACTTTCAGTGTAGAATCAGCATTGCAAAGAATATGTTTATCCTAGAAAAGGTGTCCTTATCTGAAAAAATTATCAAGGGAGAAGAGCTACTGAATTTTTATGGTGACTTGATTAACGCATAGTTGTAATATTTTTAAATTTCATTTTGCAGGTTCCCATTTCTAAAACAGAAATCATCTGATGAAGTAAACTATTCCGTTGAAGTTTCACAATCCATTGCACAACTGGGTGAGTGTAACCTGATACGCCACAATAAAATTATTATTATACCACAATAAAATCAACTGTATTATTAGCACAATTTTAATTCATTGTTACTCCTTAGTAAATGTAGGTAATTTGTTTAAATTATTTATTCAATCCTCTGGGCTTTTTAGTATTACAAACAATTTTTACTTTGCTCTGCAGCTAGCCTGCAGATTGGCTAGCAGAATTACCTATCTGCAACGTCAAAAGCTACATGAGAAAACGTTATCTGTATAGATGAAGCAGCAAAGGTGTATATAGCCTGTTTTATTTAATTTTGATCTGAGAAATGGGGATATCACTGTAAACACTGAAACCTGGCGTATGAGGCGCATGTATCCTTCCTGTTTCTATGCGCCCTTTATTTCGTGTCATATCTGCTTAGAAGAGTTTCTAATGACATGGTAGTGATGACAGCAGCTTAGTATAGTAGCTTAGTAGCTTTACTCAGAATTCCACAACTTCTGGAATAACATCCATTGTCTTATAAGTGTCTTATAAGTTCCTTATAAGCCATAAAGCAGAGAAGGTAACTTTTTGATTAAACTTATGCTACTCCTCTAAGATGCCTCTGTCGTCTCCAGTGTGGGAGTCTCTGTCTCTTGAGTATTTTATAACGAAACTTTGCATGAAATCACAGATTTGTAGGGGATATGACCAAAGGTAATACTAAGTGCTGTAAAAAGAAGAATACTGTGTTAAGAATACTTTCTGGAAAAATTTTAAAGTCTGTTAATTACACTTATTTTTCTTTCTGACAGGTTACTTGATGAGAGTGCCAAGCTCTCAAGTTAAAATACGAATCTGTAAGAGTATTGTTAGCTTTTATAATATAGAGCTACCAGAAAAACTACCTTCAGGTAAAACACAGTATTTTTATGTTTTAATGATCCCAACTACTTTGAAATGCCTCTTTTAATTAGCTATTGATAAATTTTTCTTTATGGTTACTGTATCTCATATATTAAATAAGTAACATTGGCAGACATGCAATTAACATGTTTTTGTAGAGGTCCTTATTCTAAATCTGAAGTAAGTTCATCACCATACGAAGAATTAATTATTGCACTTACAGAATTAGCATTAAATAACATCCAGAAAACGTGAAGTGTTACAAGATCTCTGAAATGTGGGTAATCGAGGGGTAAATAAAGCAGAATTATAAGAAGGGAAATGTAGTTTTCAACTTTTTTTATGTAGCCTGGAGAAACCTAAGAAGCTCTGGTTTCACTTGTGTTGTGAAGGATAGATCTGAACTCATTAAATTTGATTGAGTTCATGTTATATGGACACATTTGAGCATAGGTTTGAATAAATGGTGTGACCTGTCTCTGAAGAAAGAGGCTATGCATGAACTCAGAATCCACTATTATAGAATTCCTTTGACTCCTATGATGGTGTCAGAGATTGTTGTCAGGTGAAGTCAGTCATGGATCCCCTCCCAGAGGGGTACAACATCACATGTTCTGATTCAGCCCTGGATTTATAGGCAGCCAACCTCAAATGAATATTGTCACAGTGTGGCTGAAGAGTGCAGGTCAAGGTGCATGCCTGATGTCAGTGTGCTCCCCTGCTGTGTTCCTGCAGTGTGCCACTTAGTCCTGTGCTCTTTTATAAGTTGTCATTTATTTTAGGAGGCCCAAAGAAGATGCTGCTGCCACAGCCCTTTCAAAATTCTAGAAATATGAAAGCATCCTAATTGTTTTTACTTTACAAACAAGACCCAAATCCTGCAAGTAGCTATGTGTGCTTTTAATTCTGAATCTGTAAATAATTCCATCAGGATAAGTGAATGTTATTGAGCAGTTTTGTTCTTTTTCCAATTTAGAAAATAAGATACGTTATCTTGAAATGAAGAATGTCTTTCAGTCTGATTTGTTAAAGTCAAATATTTAATCTCTAAGCATATGTGTAATCTTGCCGAAGTTTGACCCTGCAGAGTTCTCTTATCTATAAAGTAATATCAACTTAAAGCCTATCAGAGTGTGTGCTTAGTTAAACCTCATTTCACCATGTGCATTATCTGTTTTTATCCATCTTGTACTTTATGACATTTAGCATATATATATATACATAAATATATATATACATAAATATATATTTGAGCTGATTAAGATAAACATTGCTTTCATGAGTTATCATAATATAAAAATTAATTTATTTTCTCAGTGCTTTGCCTTCCCCATAATTCAGTAATGAATTACAGATTTGCATATGCATCAACAAAAGTAAAAATACATTAGAAATTAGAATACATCAGGCTTGTAAATCAAAGTTTGGATTCATCTATTTTAAGTAATATAATGATAGAATGCAATAATTCTCTAGTGGAGTGGCTACTGAAGAGAACTAGGTTGTGCACTAGCCACTTACTGATGACTGAAGAAAGTTTTTCACTTCTATAACCCTCCTTTTGCTTTCATTCTGAAATCTAAGAAGCAGTTAATTTGTTTCTGTAGCGTTGAAGTCTGCTTGAGGGTGAGTCTGTTGGATATGTTTTAGGCACTACTCAGATATGAGAAAAGCAGTTCTTGTGTATTGGATTGTTTTTCTTAACAACTTGAAATATGATACTTGATTTCAATCCTTTTTTGAGAAAGGATGAACATTTTATGAAGTAATCAAAATTCTGAGTATTTACTGCATTATAACTAAAGCTATTGTTTGTGCAGGTTACCAGCCAACAAATGCAAACTATAAAATCCAGATGGCTGAAGAAGGAGGACTAGCAGAAGCACTTGCTTCGTCACTAGCATTAGTTGAAAATCAACTTACTGAGACATTGTGGATACTTAAAACTCTCCAGCATCTTTCTACCTCTGGTTAGTACAAACTCTTCTTTCAATAATCTCATTACCACTGATCTTAGGTCATTTGTTCTGTGAACATGCCTGAAACAATTACTGACCTATAGAGAGTTAATTACTCCAATTTACGTCATTTCAGAGATAAGTTGCAGACAAATGGTGAAGGCCCAAGCTGCCAGCAGGCTTTGTTTGTATCTAAATGGTGCTGATCCCTCAGGACAGCTGGTGTTCCGTTCCTCAGATATCCTATGGAGCTTGCTAGAAAAGGCCTCAAAAGAAGAAGCGGTTAATCAGCTCAGCAGCTTGGAATGTGTGCAGTAAGTACAGGGAGCATTTTATGAATTAATTTTGTAATTTTTCATACATCTGAAGCATTCTGTTGTATAGCATTTTGTTTGAAATTAACAGAGAAATGCAAATGGGTCTCTTGTTACATCCTCATTAAGTTTTCAGTATTAACATGGTTGTTGCTGCTACGGGGCAAGAGCAAGGTGCTCTGCTGAATAGTGCAGGAGGAATAGCTCTATCTATTCCTTTGTACCATAAAAGAGTTAATTGAAGCATTTTTAAGATCCCACCTCAACAGACCAGTATTCCTTCACTGTTGAAATGCTGACGTTACAAAATTACAAGGAATTTCTATGCCATGATAAACAAGGATTATTTCTAGATCCTCTGCTGGGGTAAATAACAGGTTCTTCCTTAGTGAGTTAGACTGTTTTAACTATTTAAGATTAAACTGTTTCTTCTCAATAATCATTCAGCAATTTCCAGTTCCACATTTGAGTAAATACTGTGTTATTGTATTAATTAATTATAACACAAACAGTGGAAGATGCAATTTTCAATACATGCATCTTGCATCTATGAATAAATTTGATGTCTAGTGGTACCCAAAAAAATCCCGTTCATAATAAAGTTTTAAGTTATTTCTCTTGCAGTTAACCCCTAAGGCTTTGAAAAGTATTATGCTGAATGAGGATTCATGCATATGAAAGGAAAAGGTAAAATGCATTTCATTTTATTTTAAGTGCTTTGAAAGAAGTATTTGTCGATCTCGTCACGCGTGGCTTCTGGCACGGCAGTCAACAGCTACGGAATGACCTCCTGGTGATTGCCACATTACTAGCTGAAAACCATGTAGTACCTATGATTGTAAGTATTTAGAGTTCTATTCCAGAAACTAGTAACTTCTTCTTTGCTTTTATAGGCTCAGTATTCTTCCCCATTAGGTTCTATTACTTTTTTCTACTGTGTCTCCAGTGCTTTTTTCTTTCTTGGATTTGCTGAGCAAGAAAACATCTTTTCTTTCTGCAATTGTCTTTACCTCAAAGAGACTTAAAATCTGTAGGTCATTAGCCCAGAATACTAGCATCAACTTTATTTAATACTTAGAAAATCAGATTAACATTACTTCTGTGCAAAATTTAATGCTAATTCTTGGATTCTTGTACAGATTCTTGAATGTGCCATTCTCCTATAGTAAGTTTTGCACTAAATCTCACTTGTTGCTTGAACATGTAGGCTATATCAGATGACCCAAATTCAATGTTTGCCTCATAACTGGGAACAAGAAGGGTGTCCAAATCAACTCAGGAGCTCTAAGAAAGATTCTGAGACAATAACTACTTAGATAAAGTTAATAAGAGGTATAGAAATTCTTATAAAGACTACGTCACCTAATGCACTACCACGACTTGCCTGAAATGTGGATGACTCATTCTTTTGTAATATTCCAGAATTTATATGAGAAACCTGCAGGGGAATTAAGTTTTTATAGATGTTAATATTGCTTTAGTCTCCTGTTTTACATTTGAGATTTACAGCTTCAAATGAAGTTGTGACATGCATACTCATAATTAGGCAGTCAGATCCCTGTGGATCTATTGGCTGTTCAGGAATATATTACTTTACTCTTGAAGAGAACTTTTCCAGTTGGCCATATTACTAAGTGAATATTACAGGGTTTACATTCTAGCTATTCTTTTAACACCAGTTAGTATGAAATGTCTATTACACTATTGTAGCAACATATTGGATATCTAAAACATTCAAATTGTTTATCTGGCTGTGGAAACAGGGCATTTTATTTCTACAAAATAAATAAAACAGATATGTACTTTTAATTCCTTATACTAAAAGGAAAAAAAATGTTTCTATGCAAAGAAAATACTAAAGCAATTTAATTTAGGTTCTTTACTCTCAGCCTGTCTAGAGATTTTGCAAGGTATAAATATCAGGTAGAAAAATCATTAACATTACCATTTAATCCTGCCTTATAGATAATACTAGAGCAATTTGCTTCAGAATGTTCCCTTTTCTTAATATACTATCCAAGCAACTTCAGAAGAGTCAGTCTTGTATTTTCCATAGTTCAAAAATCAGCACAAGTGTCTGAGGCTTTGAAAAAGAAAAGTTTTCTCATCACAAGCAAACTGTAAAATATACATGAAGTTCATAATGATATTAATTATTATATCTGTGTTGGAACAAAACTGTTTGCTAGTTGCTTACCTCAGAAACAAAACTCTTTTGCCTCTAATGTGCTGCATAGACACCTCCTGACTTTGATCCTATCCATTTATATTAGACATTATTGTCCTTCTGTTAGTTCTGTAGGACTTACGATTTACAAGATTTTATTTTCTGAGCTTTTCATATGTGATATTGGTAAATTTTTCTTGCCCATACATGCAGTTTTCATATTTTTACTTGTAAATGCACTGAAATTGAAGTGCATTGATATGCACAACTGATGCCACAAAAATGTACTGGTGACCCTGATGTAAAACATGACCAAATACATTTTTTAAAACACAGGTCTAAGAGCACAGAGAATATGGGTTTCTTGTTTTAGATTATTGTAGTGAATACAAGTGTTTGGGATTTCCCCACAGAAGCTCAGACTTGTACTGTATCAAACACAGGTTTAATTGTACCCTTAGGACTGCAGTTAGTTATTGTTGTATGATCTCCAAATGGTTGTTCTCTTCTTTGATAAAATTCTGTTTATTCTGCCATAGGATACATTAAATTCTCTGTTCTGAAAATGTCAAACCAAAATTAAATCATAAGTCTTAATTTCACTGCAATCTAATTTAATTAATGTATGTTTTTTGAATGCCTATTAGGAAAGTGGATTTGCAAAGCTCTTAATAGTACTTGCAACATTTACTGAAGGTAAGAGATTCCATACTGCATAATTACACACTCTTTGCTTTTAATTATGATTTTTTTTGTAACTTATCTACCATTTCCTTCATAGTTAAACTTCCCAATCCCTTGATAAAAGGTTTTAAACTTACCTACTCAAACGAGGATTTTGAGATGAAGAAGTTACTATTTAATATAATACGAATCTTATCTGAAGACCAATCTGCTGTACAGGTAAGTTGTAACACAACAGAAATAATAAGTTTTAAAAAAAGAGAAAAGACAAAGGAATCATGAGAACATTACTTATCTATCTGCCATAGTCCAGTACATTGAAATTTTCTGTTCTCCAAACCAAGAATTCATGCATAACTTCAGACCAAGTCCTGCTGTTGGAAAGCAGCATACAATTTCTGTTTTAGAAAGTTACAAATTTAGACCATGCTATGAAAATTGCTGACAAGTGACTGCAGAGCTTTATTGAAATACTCCTGAAGAACATAATAAATTTTAGCAAACCACAATCTGTGGGAATGCTACAGAATATAAAGTTTGCCTGTACTTGTAGTGTTCATGACATGGTTTCTCAATAAAAAAATAATTTTGTTAGTGTAGGACAGATAAAGTTGACTCATCCTTTACATTTTTCTTATTTGCGTGTGAAATCTGTAAACTGTCTCTCTTTTTCTTTGTCTGGACTCTTCAGCTCCTCAGTGAAAATCATGTGATGCCAGCTTTGCTTTATTATGTAAAACTAAATCATCAAAAGCCTGGATTTCCTGACTGGTCTGCTGCTCAGTATGAAGAATTGCAGCTTCATGCAATTGCTGTTTTAGCTTCAGTGGCTCCTGTATTAGTAGATAAATACTTGTCCTGCCAAGCAAATACTCTTCTCCTTGTGTTTCTGGAATGGTGTATAGGCCAAGGTCAGTGAGTACTCATGGCTTTCACACACAGGTAACCTCAAAACAGTTCAACTGAACCTACTTTCTTTGACAGGAAAGGAAAATGTAATGATATCAGAATGATTCTTTTTCATAGGCCACCTAGGAAACAAATGTTTCCAAAAAACAAACAACCACCTTTTTTTTCTGCTGAAGGATAAGCTGGTGCCCCTTTCTCTGTGTATCACTATATTGATGGTCCTTCAGACAAACATCTCTACTGTCTGTGTTTGAAGTGAGCCAAGCCCTTCCCTTGTGGCAAGAAATCCAATCATTAATTCCTGTCATGAGACAGGGCATGTTAACTCAGGAGTTGTACATAGTAAGATAGGTTTCTGACTAAAACTGGCTTCTGGGCATCAGAGAAGAGTATGGGATAAGCAAAAAGATAACTAAGTGCATTCAGTTTTGTTGACCAGATTTCTAAGGATAGGTAATTGGTATGTCTTCCTAGAGAGAAATTTTTATTTGAGTTGAATGGACATCAAAAGGTTGATATTAAATGTCATCCTAAACATAGCATATTTTGAGTTTGCAAAACTGCTCAAGAACCTAGTAAGGTTAAAAAATGTATAATACAGTAATTTCATTATTATAGGCTGCACCATTTTGACTAAAATTTTGCTCCCACCCCGGAAATGTGACTTACACTCAGGGGTGGCTAATATGTGAAAAATTTTTTGACATTTCCAACCCTGGAAGTGCCAGCCAGGGTGCCGAGCGGAGCACCTGCCAGTAAAACCCGGGTTTACGCAATTGTTAAAAATTGGTTACTCTGTTTCACGGCGGGTGGAGCCGGGCTCCATGCTGGCAGTGCAGGGGGAGGGAGGTGGGGACTCCCTCCTTCAGGCAGTGCAACCTGGGGGAGAGTCGGGGGGCTCCCGTCCCCACCTGCTGCCGCAGGAGCAGGGGGGGCTCCTTCCCTGCCTGCCACTGCCGCTGCCACGGGAGCTGGCAGGCTCCATGCCCCTCTCCCACCACGGGGCAGCCCCAGGCCAGGGCAAGCAAGCCCGGCGGCAGCGGCAGCCAGCCCCAAGCAGCTCTGCCGAGTAGCAGCACTGAGCTGGGCCACCTGGCCCCATTGGCAGCCCCGAGCGGGCGGAGCCCGCACGGCCTGAGCTGAGCCAATAAACCCCACCATCCTGCGATTCTGTTACTAATTGGCAACTTTGTTGAACGTGGGTCCTCACTGCAAACGACAGAGCGGCTTATAATTGGGTGCGGCTTGTATATGAACAAAGAATGAAATGTTGCCAACACCCGGAGATGCAGCTTATAGTCAGTGCAGCTTGTAATCGTGAAATTACTGTAATCTTAAATGTTTACCAAAATGTTACGTTTCTTATGCATAAGATTGTTCTATTTCTTATGCATATATTGTTCTATACAGAAAGGCTTATTACTAGATGGTTTTAAACAGGAATAATTTCTACTTCAATGGAGTTTTGGGGTATTTGTTGTGGTTGGGGTTTTTTCTTTTTTATTTGTTTTTATTTTTCTTGAGCATATTTTTCTGTACATGGATTGTCTGCCAAAAGGAGTATTTGTTGTGGTTGCTCCACAGATCCTTTCTTTGGTCGAGGCCACAGTTTCCATGGAACAGGTGGTCGTGGCAACAAACTTGCACAAATGCGCTACAGCCTCCGAGTGCTGAGATCTGTTGTGGCCCTTTATAATGATGCTGTGAGCATTAATTTGTGTGACCAGGGAGCAATTAGCCAGCTACTGGGTAAAGCACAATTTGTATTGCTGTTCTTTAATTGCTACATTTCTGTTGACACTAGGAATGTTCCTGCATTTTTGTGTGCTATTCTTTTAGTGTGTCATTCCTTTGACTGCTGAAAAACTAAAAAAAACCTCTACTAATTAATCCAAGATGTAAATGATTTGATGTTAATCTTTTTTTTCTATCTGAATGCACATTGAGTTAAGCCAAACAGACAGTTTTAAAAGTCTAGATGTTTCATTTCAGAGCAAAAACTGCCCCTTCTCACTTTATATTACTGCATTTGGTAGATCTTCTTTTCGTTGTAGCAGTCCCCAGAAACTCCAGCCCATGAGTATTTTTCTACTTAGGTTTATCACAGTGTTGCTTTCCACAAGTCCTCTTTAGCATAGAATAAAACTAATAACAATGTGCCTTTAAATGAACAAGATAAACAAAAACAAGAAAAAAAACCAGAATAGAACTGCTTAATCGCTGCTCCTGCAATTTTAGACCATTTCTTATTCAGTAACACATACCTACTATTAAATTTTGGTTTAAGTTCCAAACCAAACTGGTTTAAGTTCTTTTCTTACAATAACAGAAAGTTTTCAGTACTCTGAAGGAAACAAAACAGGAAAGATCCTTTGGAAATCAAAGAGTATGTTCCAATAAAAAGCCTAGAAATGAAGCATTTAATAGCTTCAGTTCAACACCAGTGAAAACTCTGTGGAAACCTACAGCTTTTAGTGAAAGCAAAATTAATACTATACCTTACATACCTGAATCAAGAAACTTTTCTTACTCTAAGGGAATTTTGTGTATGAATGCTCTCTCCCACATAGTGGTTCCAAGACTGATTTTCTCATCAGTGGTGGTATCTCATGTCTTTCCCACATTCCCGCTGTCAGTTCAGACATTTGTGCAGCTGTGGAGTAGAGTGAACCAGCCAGTTTGTTGTCTTTTTTAAGACTTCCTTAATTTGTATTGGTTCCCTGAATTCCTTGCACTGGCAAATGGGCAGCACAGAGTCTGAACAAACAAGAAATCAGTGCAACCTGCTGTCATTAACTCTGTCACCAAGAGTAAAGGCATGAAAGTGCAGCATCAGAGTGTTGCACTTCTGGAAGCTATTGTTAAAACACAGGAGATAAAACCGATCTTACTTTACAAATCCTTTCATGCAAATTTGAGTTTTTTAAAAAACAGCAGCTGTAATAGAATTTTGAGTTGTGTATAGAGGCATTAATATATATAAAATATATCCATTTACAGACATCTTAAAGTTTGCAGCAGACAAATCTAAAGAAAAAGAAGGTACTGTTCTACTGGAAATCCAAGCTGACATATTATTTACTTTGTCTGTTCTCTGTGAACATGATGTCCACAGAAAGGTATGTATCTTTCTGTCCTGTACTGTGCAGAAAATGTCAAAACATAGTACATTTTCTTTTAAGGGACACTCCTTTTTTGTTTTAATTGAAAAGCGGATGTCAATTTTAGATCATTTTTAACAAGTCATGTTTCTTGATACAGCTAAAATACAAAAAACATTCAGAAATTCACTAGCAAGTGTTGAACCTATTTGATTGTTAATTTACATTATTTTTAAATTGATATATGAAAATGTGTAAAGAAATGAATTAGCACTTTGGTAAAACTGAAAATTCTTTTTCCTGTGTGTGTATCCTGCTCTAACAAGTGGACCAAATTTATTACAATATAAATACTTGCATTTCCCATTGTATTTTCTTACATGTTTAAATTCAGCAAATATTGCTTAAGAAACATTGCTTTCATTAACATTTCAACAGGAACTCTTCAGCTGTGGAGGAATTGATATACTTATCCCATTCTTTAAGATGGATCCAAGGAAGTTATATAGTGAATTAGGCCACAGTTGTCTCCTCCTCAGTGCACTCGACTGCTTGTGGTTAGTGAAGTATTTTAGCAGCAGTAACTTGGAAAAATGTCAAGTGTTGTACTTTTTAGGTCTGCAATGCTATGACCTTTCTCTGCACATGTAGGTCTGTCTTCTGTTTATAATGTATAAAAATTCTTCATAAAACTTAGCTAATTTAAAATGATGCAATAGAAATGGAACATACTGCATGTAAGATTTGTTAAATATGGATTCAGTGTGACAACCTCACTCCCCACAAAGTGACCTCCTGACATGCAGACTTACTCAAGACTTTCTAAGAGAGGCATGTGGTTAGAGTCTGTAAATAACTTTAGAGAAGTAAACAGCAGGCAAGAATAGACCAATATAGCAAAAAACTGTGTAAGTATAAAAATTGCTTGCAAAGTGGCTATATTGGGCTAGAAATGTTTTAAAGATTGCCAATACATAGGAGGAAAATAAAAACTTTTTTTTTTTTAAGGCAGAGGTTGATAAATACATTAAAAATCAAAGAAATAAAGGAAATAAAGAAGTTACAGCAACATCAATACTGGCTTTATGATGATTTTAATCTGTGAGAAGCAAACTGTTGCCAAAAAAGGCTTGCTTGACTCACCCCTTTGATTTTTCTGGCAGAAATATTCACACAGCCCTGCAATAAACCAGATTAGGGACATGACCTGGTTAAATTTTAAACTCGTTTACTGAGTTAGTTTCAGTTCAAATACATATTCCAATTCATTGAGAGCCTGCCAAATTGCTTAGGCTGCTTCAAGGAAGGTGTGCCACCTGCAGGAGAAGAAAGAGCAGTCAAGCAGTTATTTAGTTATAGTTGTAAATGAAAAGGCACACAAAACATGATTTTTCTACTCCCTGAAGGTATTTAGCATATTGCATACCAAATGGTATGCAATTCAGCAGAATAAATGAGATTATTGTAGAGTGTTCAGAAGCATAAAAGTGTTTCTACAGAAGTGAAATTTTTTCTGTTTAAGGTCCTGTGTCGTTGGATGTTTCATTGCAGAGGACTCTTTTATTGAAAAACAGGGCATTTTTCTCCTTCTGGACTTGTTGGCAGTAGGTGCTTTTATTACTGGTTTTGTAGAATGAAAGAATAGGAAAACAACATGGAAAATTGTGTTATTTTTGTCGCCAAATCTCCTAAGACTGGTATAATACAAAAAAAGCAAACAAACCCAAATAAACAAACAAAAAACCCATCAAAACCAACAAAACAAAACAAACAAAAAAAACTAAAAAAACCCCCCAAAAATCCCAGTATATTTAATTCCCTGAAACAGACCCATAAATATGCTCAGAAATTATTGGATAGGGTTTCCCTGTATTTTTTTTCTTTTTTTTTTTTTTTATTTTTGGTACATATTTGACAGAGGCAGTTTTTAATTTAACAAAGTTATTCTGGTTTTGAAAAGAAAACCCAAACTATGCTCTTTGTTTGGATGAAATCTCTTTCGAAAACCACTTAATTTAGTAAGAGGACTTGATGGCTTTAACCATTTTTATGTTTGAAGTTACTTTGTATGTGTATGTTGTGTGTAGAGCTACTTCTTTGGATCTTGGCCATAGAACTGGCAAAGACATTTCACCTCTTATGAAATAAAAATGCACCTTCCTTGGTTTGTTCATTCCTTGTTCATACTGGTTGTACTGTCAGCCCCTGATGTTCTTGCAGTGCAGGGCTGCAGACCCTCAGAATAACAGAATCATAGAATGGCCTGGGTTGGAAGGAACCTTAAACATCATTTAGTTCCAACTCCCCTGGCCATGGGCAGGGCCACCTTCAACTAGATCAGGTTGCTCAAAGCCACATCCAGCCTGTCCTATCCAGCCTTTAGGGTTGGGACATCCATAGCTTCTCTGAGCAAGCTAGTCCAGTTCCTCATCAGCCTCAACGTAAGGAATTTTTTTCCCAATATTTAATCTAAACTCACTCTCTTTCAGTTTGAAGCTCTTGCCTCCTCTCAGCTGCTGCCAAAAGATCTGGCCACAAAACAGATGTGCTGTGTGGAACTGCTCAGCCTCTGCCTTCAGAGTCTGCTTCTCACAACAATAAATCTTGGTAGCAGTGATCCTGGAGGCATGTACACAAAACCTACTGTGTAATTCTACACACAGGAATGCATCTTATATGATCTTACACTCATGCTCCTTATGTCCCTTGATTTATGGAACTTTGCATAGCAGGATTCGAAAACCTTTAAGGATTTACAAGTTTATACATGAATTTTATGCAAATACTGTTGATGAAAAGCTTGCAGTTACTTGATTATGTAGTACACAATTTCTCAGAAAGTAGACATCGCTGTGTTTTCAACAGTTTAAAACTTCTTTATTTTTTCCTTGACCAAGTTAAAGGAAAAGAACCTGTGCAATATAATTCTTGGAATCTTGGTTGAGTTTTCTGACAACCCTAAAACCACTTTGCACATGCGTATATGGCGAGGGAAGAGAAATCAAACAGCAGCTAATCTTCTAATACAGTTATGGAGACAGGAGGAGGTGGATTTGGGAGTCAAACGTGATCAGTATGGAAGAATTGTTGGTAAGTTTTATGATGCATTTGGAACTCTGAGCAGTCCAGTAAAATAATGACATTATTTGCTTTTGTACTCTGAATTCTGATGACAGTAAATAAGACATGTATAGCTTTACACTATAATACTTACCAAACCTAAAACATCTTCTGTTCCATTTATTCATTTATTTTCATTTCATTCTGGCCACATATATCATTTTCTACATCAGCTTGGAATGAGCCAAGTATAGAACAGAACCATGACCAGCTTTTCTAATGCTGGACAGTTTAACTGCCTAATTTCTTCCACAAAAGGCATTGTGGTTTGGTATATATTGTAAAAAGAAATTAATTCTGTTCTCACAAATTTTTAGTCATGCTAATTAAAATTTCCTGACCCAAGTTATCTTCAAACTCTTGGCCAAACAATCAAAATTATCCACAAAGAAAGATGGATTTCCTCTAAGTTTGGGAACATACTACATCTTCATTCTTCTACTCTGGTTTTGTGTTTTATATTATTAGACACTAAGAGGCCTCTTGTTACCAGCTTCCAGGAACTGCAAAAGGTCATTCCAGTGCCTGCCAGCTGTCCCAGTTTTGCCATCATGGAAGTTTCAGAGAGCATACGGGCAAAAGTTTATTCATTATTTTGCAAGCTAGGTAAGACAAAGTAATTGCCTTGTCAGTGTCATGTTTGTCCTTAAACTGAACTTGTTCACTGGTGATGAATAAATTCTACTATAAAAAAAAAAAAAAAAAAAANAAACATTGCTTGGTTGTTGCATTTTTAAAAACTCTCTTTATTGAGATTTCAAGACTTCCCCTCTACTTTGCAGTCCCTACCACCAGGAAGAATTTTCTTAGGACTAAACCTAAAATTAGCTTTAAATTCTCTGCAATTTATTTTGCCACCCATAATATCTCTTTCACATATTTTAGCACTTCTACATTTACTTCTCTAGATTGAGAAAGATATTACTCATTGATTGCATTTTCTAACATAACCTCTAATTATTCTTTTTTTTTCTGGAATCTTATCAATTGATTCAAATTCATCGTTGTCTCACATGTCCCAAAGCCGAACACAGTACTCCAGCAGAAGCCTCACAGCCAGATAGAGCTATGTTACTCTACACATCTTGTAAATAAACATTCAGCCATAAGTGTAACTATAGCTGTATTCCTAGTGGCATGATATAGTTTGCTCATTCAACTTAGAGTGTTGTACAGTCATCTACCATCCTGGATTTGTACAGATGGTTATTCCTACAGTTAGAATTTTCTATTTGTCCTTACTAAATTAAATTCTGTGGTTTTAGATAATTTTTCAGAGTGCAAAATTAATTTGCATTTTAATTTTTTCTTTAAAAGTGTGGCAGTCCCTCTTAATTTTTGTTGTTTGCACACTGAGTATGAAAACTCATTATACCCATGTCTTAAAACCTAAACTTAAGCTAAGTGATAAATCCTTCCACATGCATGAGATTTTTTTTCTGTCTGTAGAACAAAAGTTGGGTCTTAGTTTTCAGTAATTTATGTTGGATACTAATTTTTTAAACTGTTAACATATAGCTGCATAAACATTATTTTTCTAATTATTTGTTTCAGGGGATTTTTTTTAAGCTTATTTTTATTCTCATGTCCATCCTCTGCAGGTTCAGAGATAATCAGTAATTGTTTTGAGATTGCTTCAGCAGTTCTCTGCTTTACCTATAGAATAAAATGGTCTGAAAACATCCTTAGTTTCTCTAATAATCTATAGCTACTTGCTTCTCTGTTGTAACACAGGTTCTTACTAATTTTAGTATTGTTAATTATATTAAATGTTGAATCACAGCTGAATTCTTTACTAAAATAAAAAAGCATAAGATTTTCTTCCAGCTTTCTCCTGTATTCACAAGTATCTTCCATGTTAGTTATATACGTTGTACTGTCTCCTGTGAAGTACTGAAATTATATGAAAGTTAGATAATAACATATGGAAATACTTTATAGTCTTTTCTCAGCAACTTCCTGTTACTATTAAGGTCCAAAACAGCCTGTAACACAATGATCTAGAAAAACAGTGGTGGTAAATGATCTTTATTTACAGTATTTCTTAGCTTTAAAACATAATGTAATGTACTCTAGGCAGACTTTCCAGTCTGCTTTCCCAGTTACCACACAGATGATATGATGAAGTCTAGAAAGAGATTTGATAGACTCTATTTAGAGGTTTTTTAAATTAATTTACATTATCATTCAGTGTGAAAAAAAAAGAAACATAGTCTCAGCTATGTTTCTCAGCTAACCATACTTCTCTACCTTATTCTTTTACGCATACTGGGAGAATTTTTAAAAGGTAGGGTCATGATGCTCAAGGCATTATGCTCTGAAGACAAAAATATACAAGATGGAGAGACACCCTCATTAGACAGCTTTGAAACAAAGTACCAGTATAATTTTCCTGTTGACTACTTCACAGTTAAAGCAAATTCTTTATGTGCTGAATTGCTGCTCTAGAACCTGTAATCTGTAGAATCAACTGTTTGCCTGCTTTAACAGAAAAAAACCTTTACCACTAAAGTGTAGCATCCTGACCTACCAAATGGTTGGAAGGCTGACAGAGCCATTCATAAGTAAAGATTTTAGAGAGAGTGTGTTATGGAGAAACAGGGGTTTTTTATCAGCAAAAGCCTGCTCAGGATCAAGAGTGACTGAGGTATGTGTGTTGAAGATTTTGCATGTGTTTGTATGACAAATAACATGTCTTTTTTTAGAATGTCATAGGATAAATTCATCATACTGATGGGATGAATATTCTTTTAGGTTTTGAAAATTTACCTGGCTTATCTGCTAAGGATTTTGTTACACTTGCTATTATACAACGTTATATTGACTTTAAAGTGAGTATCATTCAAGAAAATATTACTATTGTACCTGCATTCCCAAAAATAGCAAAAATATCTCAGGACACAACAAACAAATAACCCTTCAAAAGTCTCCCCTATGTCTTAAGTCACCTATAACTTCACCTAGTGAAAGCCAGTATTCACCAGCAAAAGAAACAATCCCACCTCCAACATTGCATCAATCCCCGTGTTCGTGCTTCATACTGCTACAAATGTTTGTGATCATGCAGCAAATAAGACTAGAAACCAATGCTAGTTAAAAAATAACTCAGAAAAAAATAGTTTTAACTGTTTGCCAGACCAATACAAGAATGTGCTGGGAGTAAGAAATTGGGGAAGGACTGGAGAGTAAGACTGTGTCCTTGCGCAGTAAGGTCAGTTTAAGGGACACTATTAAAAATGACATTAAAAACACATTCTTATAAAGGTTCTTCTATGCTTTGTTGTCTTTGTTCCCATATGCAGTATCCATCCATCCATCCATCCATCCATCCATCCATCCATCCATCCATCTATCCATCCTGTGTGAAGTTAAGAATGATGTGCTTATAGGAAACTACAGCAGGGTAACAAGCTTTGTGAGAGCTGTCTTGCTCAAAAGATGCTTTTGTTTATGATAAATTTGTGCTGAGGAACAAAGTCTGTGAGACCTTGCAGAAAATAGCAAGACAGCCTTTGGGTGATAATTCCAGTTTCCATTGATGGCTCTTGTTGCAGTTTGCTCTAATAATGTCTGCAATTTGGGATTTTAAGTAGTAGGCAGTAGGACTAAGCACTTTGCTCATGTAATTTGGTATCTTGAAGTTACATCTTCTGAAATTCTTTAGTTTTCAGCATTCTTTTTACTCCTCTTTGAATCAAATTTGATCTTGTAAAGGCTTAGGGAGGCTTATCATGAATGAATCTGGCACAATATTAGTGCATAACCTTGCATAAAAATTCCGAGAAGTCAGACAATAAGGAGAGAGATGGTTGCTCTATCTTGAATAATTGGTACTGAAGAATGAGATAAATACTGAATCATATGGTGTATGTTTCACACACAGATTGGAGAGGTTTGGAGTGAAGTACGTGCAGAGATAAAAGAAGAATTCAGGCCTGTTACAGCAGATGAGACAGCCTTGAAATTTATTTCATCTGCATCAGAAAATACTGGAAAAACAGTTGCTGCTCTGCAGACTGTAATGCTTGAAATAGAACAATACCACAAAATCCAGGAAGATGAAGAAATTTACAATGAAGTAAGACAAAGTATCTTTAAATAAGGAAAGCCTACCTAAGCTTTTTTGTCCATTTATGTGCAGATTTTCTTATTATATAATGTGGAAAATCCTGTATGTGTACACTGCTTAAAAAATTTAACTTTAAATTACGTAAATTAAATTAGGTTAACCTCAGTCCTACCAGCTTGTATAATTTCCACAGCATTTAGAGAGTAACATGAAAAAATGAAGCAGTAACAAGAAATTATCATTATTTTACTACAGAGTTGCACCCATGTTCATCTGTAGCAGATAACAATACAAAGTACCTATTACAACTACACCTGCTTCTTAAAATGAAATACAAGTCTCTGTTATAAGCTCCCTTGCTGAATATTCACAAACCTTTATTACTTCAGAAAGTAGGGCTTTGTGCTTCCCAGCATGCTGAGAATGAGAAGGTATAGACATATTCCAGCTTTGGTTATTAGGCAAACATTTTGGTTGTTTTGCTCATCTACTATCTCCTCCTCTCCTGCTTTCTAAGAAATAAGATCAGTTGATCCATTTATTTGTCTGAAATCTTACGCTGGTGTTTTTAAGAGATTGTCCTGCATTGTGATGACTTCACTTTTTTCACCTGAACTGATTCTATCTCTTTTATTCAGCATTTGAAAGTAAGAATATACAGTAAGAATATACAGAAAGCATTCCTGAAAGAGCTGGGCCTCATCCAACATATGTGTTGGAAGAGACGAAAATTAGTTTACACAAAGTAAGCCTCTCTTTGTTTTTAAGGGCAGTGCATAAGTGATGATTTTGAAGGGCAAGTACTTTACTACCACATTATCCTCCAATCTCAGATAAGAGGCATGAGCTAAGGTAGCCAAAGGGGTGCAGGTAAACATTCTTTTTAAACAGCACAAGCAATGATATCAGAAGAAATTTGATATGAGAATACGATTGTGTTGCAAACTGTAAATCTCATTTATATTACAGATCCAAGCTATCCAAACACAGAGAGAACTGATAAATAAATCTTGGGAGAATTTCTTGACTCGGACATCAAACCATGAGGCATTGAAGGTAAGAAACCTGATGGAGCAAAAAATTTACAATCATGGTGTAGTTATAAGAATTGTGAAGTTCCAAACACAATTTCTTAATGAATTATAAGGATATTCAAGTAGAAGTGATAGTAAATTTTATATTCACACAGACATAGAAGAACCCTAAGATACATTGGAAAAGTTATACAATCTTTGCTTCTTCTGACTACAGTCACAAACTGGGGATCAACATTGTCACTTGCAATTGAGGAGTGGGTGTATATATGTGTATTTCTCTAAAACTGTTGAAACCACAAATCTGTTCATTCTTACTTTTCTTTATTTTTTCTAATTCTTCATTTTCCTTTTTTAGTACAGCAAACATCTTTCAAGATGGGAAATATGTTATGATGAAAGGAGTTTCTTCTCTCAATATTTATACTTTCCCAAAAGAACATAAAAATATTAGAGTCCTGGTTTGGCAACCAGACTAAGTTGGAAAATGAATGAAATCAGATTTAAAAGAAAAACTTTGGCAGCTAAATTTATTTTTTCTTCATTTCCCAATGGACTTGCAAAGGAGAACAATTTTCTTTCTACCCAAGCATCTCCCCGACCTCTGGAAAGATGTATGCTAGAAATAGAAATGAAAAAGAGACAGAAAAAGGACCTCAAGAACTACAGACTCATTAGTTTTAGCTGAGTCACTGGGAAGCAGTTTTAGGTACATGAGGGGGAAGGAGATTGGTATAGACTGTCATGAATTTACCAAGGACAAATCCTACCTTGCCAACATGGTTGTCTTCTGTGATAAAATTTTTTATTCTGGAAAAAGAGAAATGCCTATTCCTCTGGCTTTAGCAAGGTTTTCAGCATAGTCCTGTGTAGCATGCTTGTAGTCAAGATGGGGATATATGGACTAGATTACATACAGGTAGAATACAAAGTGTGGGAAAAACTGGCTGGACTGATGGGCTCTAAAGAACATTGGTCAGTGATTAACTAGTTTAACTAGTGGTCAGTTTTGAATGATATTCCTCTGAGTTAATCATAGGGTTGATAATATAGTGTTGATTTAACATTTTCATTAGTGACTTGGATATTGGATCAGTATCCATTCTCCCCAAGTTCGAGGTGTGGATGCCCCATCCCTGGAAGTGCTTTATGCCAAGCTGGATGGGGCTCTGAGCAACCTGGTCTGGTGTCCCTGCTCACGGCATGGGAGTTGGAAGTAGATAAACTTTAATGTCCCTTCCAACCCAAATCATTCTGTGCTTCTGCGGTTCTGTGACACTGAGCTGGAGGAAGCAATCCATATGGTGGGAGATAGGGTTGCTGTTCAGGAGCTGGATGGATGGGCTAACCAAAAGCTCAGGAAGTTCAGGAAAAGAAAACGTAAAGTCGTTCACCTGGCATGTATTGAGATTGTATGGAGATGCTTCAGTCCAGCTGGGTCTGCCTGGAGAGGCAGCTGTGTGCTCTGTGGGGTGAAAGCTGCCTGTGAGGCAACAGTGTGCTCTTGTGGCCATGAAAGCTCACAGCACCCAGAGGGCTGCTTTGCACAGAACACACCCAGCAGGTCATGGCAAGCAGGGATTCCCTTCCCACCCTTGCAGTGCCACGTCCATTCGTTCTGGTTTTGGGTGCCCAGTACAAGAAAGAGTCAAAAAACAGGGAGAGGGTACTTACAGCAATAAAAACAAATAGAATTATAACCTCATTTATTTTGTCATGTTGTTTGTATATTTTCAAATGAGTGCAAATAACACAATCAATGCAGATTAAAACAATTTTACCTTTTTTTCTGACTATCTTTAGAAAGCAAAAGTACTTCAGGAAAGATTAATAAATGCTTCCAGATCTAATTTAAAGATTTACGATGAACCAGACTACTCTGTTGATATTCCAGGACTCCATACAACAGTAAGAAAGCCTTAATAACACTTTTATTTTCATTAATAAGTAAGTGGTATGGGGTTCATTCTGGCTGTACATATGCTGCTGTTTACGCTTTCTTTAATAATGTTTATGACAAGCTCCAAGCACATAAGAAAGACTCTGTATCTCTGCAAATCACCACTTCCCATTCTGACATAGCCTTAGACAACCACTTGGCCAGAATGAGATTCAGATCTGCAAATTACTCTGAAAAAGTGTGGGCAAGATGGGCCCTATGCTATGTGACATGTACCTGTCGTGAGACAGCCATTCATGAAAACTTTGCTGAGGTCAAGACCTCCTCCTTTCATTGTTGAGTACATGTGTGCAATCTTTGATACATCTGTAGAGGTGTCCTTTATCAGTAACGTGTCCCTGACTGTCTGCAGATAAGCCACTTGTTGCATCTGCAGAAAACATTTTGTTCTCATTTCTATCAGTTAATTGAAGTGTGAGAAAATAAAAAGCCTTTGTTAAGATCTAATTCACACCTAACAGCATATTTAGATGTTGAATTTTGACAAAAATGGGTGAATCCTCAGTCTAGCCAATAACTTATTTTGAGCTAACTGGATTATTTCTGTGTAAGCATCACATCTGAGGAGGATTTAAGGGGGATAGTTTCTTGGTTGCTTGTAAGTTACACTTACATGTGAGGAAAAACTAAAAACAGTAAACATAAGGTGCTGTATTCAAACTTGTATGAAGGCAGAAGATTCTATTTTGGGCTCCCTGGCATGAATGAACAATGATAACTAAGGTGGCTGAAATCTGAAAGAAGAAAAGAGGGAGTTCATATTTGATGTGATGGAGAAGAAAGAAGCCTAATAGGAAGCAAGGGGATTGTGTCAGAGTGCTGAACTAGGATTTTTCCCACATTATTTTAAACATCAGAAAGATATGGAGGGGTACATCTGTGAATGGAAGATGAAGTGGGCTGGAACAATTATTTAGGTACTTGCATAAACAACAGTGAGACTGTTAAACAGCAATATTTTGCAGAAAGTATCTGACAAATTTTGACACAAGCTTGAGTAATCTGGAAATTCTTAGTGGAGAGAAATATATTGTTAGATTTTATTTTAAAGGCTTGTACCTCAACCCAAGAATGTTCATATCTTAGAGGGACAGGATTTAACAAGAAAATACCTTCATGGTTCTACAATCAATATTTCAATAACTGTAGATAAAAAGAAGGAAAAGGTCAGTCCATTTTGCAGAATAGATGTACTGAGAAAACATATCAGCAACATCATGTAACATTCCTCAGGTACCTTGCTTAGGAGAATTGCAAACGACAGACATGGCTGGAAATTTTTTTATGCAACAATCTTCTTCCCTCCTCTCTGCCAAACACCCTCAGCAAGGAGAGTTAAAGATTAAGTTAATACGGTTTTTGCAAACCAGTCAAGGTCAAGTAATCAAACATGTGAGCCACATGCACTTCAGGAGTTGCATTTTTTTTTAGTAGGTTACAATTAGAAGACAGAGCTGTCACTCAGGGATATGTATCCCAAGGCCCCCCCAGCCATTCAATGCATTTGCATTTTGAGATAAAGAGGGCTTTAGTAATAAGTAATAATGTGTAGTGAAATTCTGAGGTCATAAACTGTGGCTGACATTCTGTACAAATTCAAATAAAATTGTAAGCAAACTTTCATTGGGTAAAGGCTTGATTTTTTTTTTTCAGTTCATAAATCAGACATGAAGGCAGAAAAGCAGAGCACATAAAAGTAGCCACTGAAAAACCACTCTTCTTTCTTTTGCATTGATGGGAAAAAATTGTGAATTTAGTATAAAGGATAACTTTAGTGACCCTCAGAAACCTCAGGAGGCATCTCCACCAACTGAGTAATATTTTCAAAAGGCAGTTAATGATTTAACTCTCCTCTCATTCTAAATGCTAGCATGAAAGTCAAGCAATGTATTTATTTTGTATTTCAGATCGGACCTGGTCGCTTTGTAACTGTGGATAGCACGCCTCGTCAGCATGATGGAGGGCCACTGCCTGATACAAGCATGCATCTAGAAAGTTCTGTGCTTACAAAGGACTCTTAAAAAAGATCAAAAGAGATAAAACATTGGACTCAGTCAAGAAAAAATCAGTACCTGTAGAATAGATGCTGTTCCAAAGAATGCTTTGTTAATACATAGTAACCTATATGTACATACAAGATAAAATTTGTTTTAATGAAAAATTGCTGAGAATATCACAAGAGTAAAATTATAGTTTCCCTTAATTAATATAATGTGGGGATGTTTTATTAATAAAGTTCCCCAGTACAGTATGGTACAAAGGTATGTTAGTCTAGTAACTTTGTTTGCTAATATCCACTGTCAGCAGGTCCTCTGTTTTCATTTCCATCTCTTACCGACACATTCCATACATTGCAGTTTAAGCATCTCATTGAGCAGGGTGATAAATCTTCACATAACAGGTGATAAATCTTCACATAAACACATTTGATTCTTAATTTTCCTGAATACCATACCCACACAGTTTTTGTCCAAGCCCATTTTGCTTCTTGAATTGCCACTTTTAGTATCAGGACTTCTGACATCCCAGTTTTCATCTAAACATTCATTGAGGAGCTTGTTTGTGCCAACAGTTTCTCCCAGCATATTGGAGAGCATCCTATTGGAATGTCTTTCTCCATTTGGGTTGCTCACAGCTCTTTAACTGAAAGTACTAATCTAATCTAATAATTGTTGGGATATTATTCCTTTTGTCTCCAAAAAAAAACTCATCTTCCACCTTGGCGCCTCTAGAACGCCTACACAAACTGGTGAGCAGCAGACCTTTGTGTTGATGACTTAATTTCTGAGCTATTTTCTTTATTAATTTGCTCAATGCCAGAATTTCCTATATTACAATAGCCCAAGATTCCCTGAGGCTCTTCATTTTAAAACTAGTTGCTATCTGATGCTATGGCATAAATTTCTGTGACATTGCAAGCTTTTATACTGTGACATACAAACTGGCACTTCGTCTGTCTTTTTTGCCTGTCAGCAACATCTTGAGAAAAGCACAAATTTTTGCTTTTTTAACTGCCAACTTGAAAAAAAAAAGGAAATAAGTTTGAGCTAAACATATTCCAACTCCTTATTTTTACTTCATGAAAGAGGGATGGGATAGGTGTGTATATAAGTGTATCTTAAAAATGTTTGTCACATAACAAGACAAACATAGCAGTGGTGACATTAAAATAAAGGCAAATACTTTTGTTTCAAAATTGACTACCTAAATTTTATAAAAAGAAGAACCCTAAGAAAATAATAGAATAAAATAAAACATACGTATGAAAAATGGTATTTGAAGCTTAGAAAAATCTCTACATGTGTGTTTTCCAAAGATCAGAAGGATTTTTCTTATGGGCAGGTCTGTTAAACCCTTGCTGAGCAAGAAAGTCTTCACACTGTAGAGTAGGAAAGTCATCTACTACTTAAAGCTAGAGAAATTAAATTGATCTGTGCTAATTTAATTTAAATTTTTATGGTGACCCTTTGCTTTGTAGTTTTTAACTACAATCTAATTTCATTATGACATTTTCCCAAAACTATCTGTATAAAGTTTGTTTTATTAAACTAGCCTGTTTGTGTATGTCTTGCCTGCCTACAAGAAGAGTTAGCCAAGGAATATAAAGATTCTCTAACTGAAGTCCTCTGTGTCAAGTAGTCTTGCTCAGTTTTTTATATTTCTCTGACAGCTCTGCAGCAGCCTTGCTGCTTTATTACTGGTTTAGAGAATGTATGGTCTGTTGGCTTTTCACAATTAAAACCAAACTGCATATTATACTAGGAGCCCAGAGACTGTGACGTTTGGAGGGGTTTTTACATGCTTTTTTACATGCACATATGTGAATGTGTAGGTGACTCACTACTGGCAGCAAGGCAAAGACCCATTGAAAAGAAAATGTAGAGGACTTCTGTAAGTCCTTCCAATTTCTGAGCAAAAGCTACAGCAATACATTGTAGCCATGGTATGCATAAAGAACCTTTAACTGGAAATCAGTTTTGCTTATGCAAAAACTTTAAATCAGGCACTGAGCCCCACAACATTGTCCCACAACTGTATTGTTTCTGCTAGACACCCTGGCTGCAAATGAGCAGCTGCAAATGTTAGTTGAGCATTAATGTTAATTAATAATGACTGGAGAATGAAGGAGGCAGAGTTTTCCCAAATACTTACATTTATCCTTCATAAATCAATACTAACACAAGGCTTACAGCAGCACAAACAGCATTTGGTTTTGCAAGACACCCATGGACCATAATTTGGCTGTTGGCGGGGAGGGCATACAACACCCAAGAAACTGGCTTGCTGTCCCTGCTGTAACCCAGGGATGGAAAAAGAGGAGGTACTGGTGGAAGAAAAGGGCATCCCATTCACTGTTAATCCCTCATGCAGCCCATTTCATGTATGTGGCTTTCCACAGCTCTCCTAGATGTACACCATAACATGTCCACCTGGAATTTGTTTTGCTATTCCTGCTGCGGTCTACCTGGCGTTCATAGTCACCTGCCCCTTTGGCAGACACTGCAGGGTGACCGTAGCAATTTATTGTTCAAGCATTCTGGAAGCATTTATGGTGGATGCTAAGCACTTTTGTGCATTACAAAAAATAATTTAAACAGACTTACTGCCTGAAGAAGGATGAAATTTAAAACTGCATAGGATACCTTGCTCTGGCATTCATTAAAAGACCACTAATAGAGGAAACAATCTCTTTAAAATGTTATTATACTTTGACACTTCTGTAGGTGATCAATATAGGTGAACAAGGGGCATTTTAATATGATTTATACCAGTTAAAACATTTTTTGCAAATGTAATGCAGTACATACGTTTATAGACTGGATATTGCTGGGGCAGGTTAGATGATGGCTCTCAAACTGCTGCTCATCATAATGTATCAATTCCTGAAGCTGCTGTGTTTGGGTGTGTAATTACTCCACTTGCTCAAAAATATTATTTCTATCAGGAGCTTAAGGCGATGCTCATGGGTCAGAAAAATCTCACTACTTTTGTACCCTCTCCAGAATATTGTAGGAGACATATTTCAGAAGATGCAGTTCAATATTGTGTTTACCTCAGTGAACATTTACAAATCTATGAGACTTGTTGGATTTTTTACAATCTATATATGAGCTAGGCATTATGTGGGATGGATTTCTTGTTACTTAAGAAGGTTTATATGCTGTTACAGCATGAGTACTATTTTCTAATGTAATTAAAACCACCTGTAATCTCATAAAAAGCTAAAACACAACAGGGACGAAACAAGCTTCATTGCTCAAGGAGTAAAGTAGAGAACAGTCAGCATTTCTCAGGTGTTTTGTGCTGAGAAGAATTGGCTTAAGTAGGCAGTTATTCTCCTTGAATTATTTTATCCATGCTCAATGGTTTATACTGAGAGCAGTAGTGGAGTTGAGTCCCTCTTTTGAACCACTTGGTGCGTGGGTCTCATCTCAGTTGTGATGCTGCCTGCAGTGACAGGGCTGGACTGCATCCCCTTATATTGCAGCCTCGTGTAAAGCACTGTTCTTCATGTCATGTACAGTAATTTCACGACTATAAGGCGCACCCTTTTGAATAAAATTTTCCCTCAAGCCCGGAAGTGCACCTTATAGTCCGGTGCGCCTTATCTGATCTACAAAGTTCGGAAAATTGCGAACCTGGAAGTGCGGTCTGCAAACTGATCCAGGACCCGCGGGAGCTGTGGCTGTGCGGGGGGAGTCGGGAACCGCGGGAGCCCTGGGGCGGGGGAAACCGGAAACTGTCGCGGCTGCCACGTAGGGAGAAGCGGGGGAAAGTGGCACGGCCGCGGGAAAGGGCCGAGAAGCGGTGAAAAATAGTGGCGAAAAAGCGGTGAAAAATCGCAGGGAAAAATTGCGGCGAAGAAGCGGTGAAAAATCGCAGCGAAAAGCCGCCGAAGAGCGGCGAAAAATCGCGGGGAAAAATCACAGAAAATCGCAGGGAAAAGCTGCCAAAAAGCGGCGAAAAATTGCCACGAAAAAGTGGCGAAAAGTCGCGGCGAAAAAGAGGTGAAAATTTGCAGTGAAAAGCCACTGAAAAGTGGCCAAAAATCGCGGGGAAAAGCCGCCGAAAACCGGCGAAAAATCACCGGGAAAAGCAGTGAAAAAGTGGCAAAAAATCATGGCGAAAAAGTGGCAAAAAAGCAGCGAAAAACTTTGCAAATTGAGAACCTGGCAGTAATTCGCTACTTTGTTGGCGCCACGCGGCTCCTCGCTGCAAAAAAAATAGTGCGCCTTATAGTCCAATGTGCCTTATCTGAGCTACAAAGTTGCAACTCTCGGGGCGGGGGGGGGGGCGCCTTATAGTCCGGTGGGCCTTATGGTCGTGAAATTACCGTAATTTTGGTGATTACTGTAACTTGGGTGACCACTTCAGAGTACGTTAAATTACAGCACTGTGGAAATATACGGTAAATTATGGCAGCAACGCGGCAATAAATGTTAAATTACGGTAGCTGTGGCAATGTATGGTAAATTTCGGCAAAAGTGGTCATATACTTTAAATTACGGTAGTGCGTATATATACTGTAAAATACACTAGATGCGGCAATATATGGTGAAATACGGTAGTGTGCATGCAATACGGTAATTACGGTAGAGTGCGTTTATATTAGGGTAATTACGGTAGAGTGCACGTATATTAGAGTAATTGCAGTAGCGTGCGCGTATATTAGAGCAATTACGGTAGTGCGCTTTTTCACGGCTTTTTTTTGTCGTTTTTTGGTCTCTTTTTCGCAGCGATTTTTTGACGCTTTTCGCGGCGATTTTTAGACGTTTTGTGGCCGTTTTTCACAGCGCTTTTTAGACTTTTTTGACCGCTTCTTGCGGCGATTTTTCGACGCTTTTTCGCCGCTTTTCGCGGCGAATTTTCAACACTTTTTCGCGGCGATTTTTTTGCCGTTTTTCAACTGCTTTTCGCGGGAATTTTTCACCGGTTTTTGGCTGCTTTTCGACGCGATTTTTCACTGCTTTTTCGCGACGATTTTTCACCGATTTTTCGCCGCTTTTCGCAGCGATTTTTGGCCGGTTTTCGGCCGCTTTTTCGCGGCGATTTTTAGACGTTTTGTGGCCGCTTTTCACGGCGCTTTTTAGACTTTTTTGACCGCTTCTTGCGGCGATTTTTTGACGCTTTATCACTGCGATTTTTCGCCGTTTTTCGGCCACTTTTTGCGGCGTTTTTTTGCCGCTTCTCGGCACTTTCCCGTGGTGCTTCTTGGTGCTTCCCCGCGGCCACACCGCTTCCCCCTGCTTCTCCCTGGCCGGCGACCGCGCCAGTTCCTGGTTTCCCTTGCCCGGCGGCCGCGGCTCCCACGGGTCCTGGCTCAGTTTGCAGACCGCACTTCCGGGTTCGCAATTTTCCGAGCTTTGTAGCTCAGATTAGGCGCACCGGACTATAAGGCGCACTTCCAGATCTGAGGGAAAATTTTATTCAAAGGGGTGCGTCTTATAGTCATGAAATTACGGTATGGTAATTACAGTAATTTACTGTATATTGCCACAGCTATTGTGTTTACTGGAATTACCTTAATTACCTGAATTACCCTAATTACTGGAGCCACCGTAATGACTGCTATTACCGTATTTAGCCGTAATTCCAAAAATTACCGTAATTTCATCAATTACCATAATTACCACTATGGGGGCACCAGGAGGGGTTGTGGGGGCCCTCAAGTTTTGTATTTACGGTAATTTTGGTAATCGCAGTAATTTGGGTGGCTGCGGCAATACACGGTAAATTACGGTAGCGGTGGCAATACACAGTTTCTCTCTGGTGATTTATTGCAACAGCACT
>PYHW01010375.1:7369380-7394119 GCA_013186435.1 Turdus rufiventris | reverse complement strand
GGGGGTGCGCCTTATAGTCCGGTGCGCCTTATGGCTGTGAAATTACTGTAGTAGTGGCTTATCAAATAACACGTTAATAGACAAGAAAACTACTGCTATTCAGGCCTTGCTGCTTAGAAAAATACTTTAATTAATCCATAGCTTAGACTAAGCAACAATAAAATACAAAGTCTAGATTGCACAGGACATTTGCACAATGAGCATAATCCTTCCCTTTAGCTTAATATTTCACCTCTTTTTTTCTTTTTTTTTTTTTTGCAGTTCCTAAAGTTAATAGTATGTGCAAGACAATGTATAAAATAGCTTTGTTTACGTTTTCTCTGTTGCATAATGTATAAAAATATATTGGGTTTCCATCAAAATTAACTTTTAAAAAGAGAATTATTGGAAAAGACAAGACTCCACAAAAATATGACACATCCAGACTTTAAAGTTTACGTGGGAAATCAAAAGTGTTGACCCAGAACAAATTCACACATGCAGTGAGGAAAAGGCAAGCTTGGTAGACTGCAACACAGGAAAGTGTGGGGGTTCATGTACTTATCAGTTTAGGAGTGATTAAGTACTTTATACAAAAAGAAAAGGGAAAAAAAAAATTTAACCATGCCAAAGTATTTGTCCAAACATCTATATAATATATATTGGGATTTTGTGCTCCTTCATTTTGATGTTGTCTTGTTTAAGTATCTTCATTTTCTTCCCTTTTGGCCTAAAATGGATTGGTGAAAGCAGACCCTGCAAGATTATGAAAGACAAGTAGTTATTGTCCAAGCAATATGTTAGAAATGCTATGATCAAATAATCTTCATGTTCATTCCAAGAACCTGAATCATCTGACACAGTACATCAGAAAAAAGCCTGTTGCTGAGGAGGAACGGGGGCAACAGATCTAGGACTGATTAGTAAGATGTAAAGTCACCTACATGACCTCAGTTCAGACTCAAACCCGATCATGATGACCAGAACCTGTCACTGTTTAGTGATTAACAGTGACCATGACATCACATTATATGTCAGTAGTTTTAGTCCCCTTCTGTAGAGCAATGATTCCCCAAAGCTGAGACTGAACTCCTAATACCAGGAAACTTTCAGTATTGAAATTACTTTATTCATGTATTGTCATTTATATGCACACAGGGATAAACAGAGAATGAAGCATCCATTTCCACACACTTCCACATGCATACCCAGCTTTTTTCACACTTTGTTAAATATAGAAACCCTAACTGCTACTGTCTCGTGTATTGTGAAAGTCACTACCATTGAAAGATGCAAACACTTTGGACAAGTAGAGACAGAAAATTGGAAATTTGGACTTGTCTAAACAATGAAGGGTGAGGATGGAGCATTATTTCAGTTTAATGTTAGTATCATATCCTATAGTTACCTTCTAAAGTTCTGTATGAGTATGTGGAAGAATATTTGGGAGATGTTAATTGTCTTCTGCCCATTCCATGGGATCTTGAGAGCACACAGTCTACATACATATCCCAGAAGTTCTGGGCTAAATCATTGAAGAGTTCATTGTGCTTGGGCTTAGGGGACTCCTTTAGGAACATCATGAAGTCCCAGAGAGCAATGACTGTATCTGCTACCTTGAGTTTCTTCATTTCCACCAGCCCATGGGACGATACCTCCCAGCACTGATGGTCAATCTCACGCAGGCTTGGAGGAGTTTCTTTTTGATACTCTAGATTGGCATAAACCAAATTCACTATCAATATACAGCCCAGCTGAAGATACCACCATCGTTTCCATACAAATTCCATACTTCAAGAAGATACCTGGAAAGAAGTGTATAAAATCACAGTGATTCTGATGTTATATAATTCATTGTCACATAACTCTTAAGGGTACCCGTATATATTTATATATATATTCAGAAAAATACTTTCTCCCCAAATCATTGAATAAATACCAGCCAATGAACCCTATTGCTGGAAGCTAGGTTTACACCTAGAAATTGTTAATGCCATTTAGAACATGAAAACCCAAAGCAAAGAGTTTGAAGTGATCACGGCCAATGTCACAAGTGTTCCTTGAGACCAGTACTTCTTCCCTTAACCCGCTTGCATTGTCAGTAAAATCAGGTTAATAGCAGATGTTTAAAGAGTCCTAGTGGTATGCTATTTGAAGTTACTGCAAACAAATAACCATTATAAACAGCCAGTCTTTCAAGGAAAGTCTGACTCAGAAAGATGGTAAGGAAGGAATGGTAAATCAGACTGTACACTGTACTGGGTGAGTGTAGGCATGTTACAAACTCATTCAGCAGCTGTTGCAAAACTGGAAGAGGGAAAATTCTTTTCTGGCTTATATTAGAAAATTAAGTAAGATTTTGGCATTATTATTTCTAATATATATGCAAAAGAGAGAAACTGTAGGGAAAGTTGGAGATGGAAAGAACAATAACAGAGCAGGCATAATGAGAACTTCAAATGCTACAGAATATGTATTCTTTTCTATACAGAGATTTCCCCTGGGAAAAATGCAGTCTTCCTATGATGTGTATTCCATATTCTTGAATCAAGTTTAGGCAGAACAGCAGTAAAACACCTGATAATTTTTTATCAGCCCTTTCTATCAAGATACAGTGCAATGGAACAGGAGAATAAACATAAAGAGGAAACCATTGAAATAAAAAAGAAAAGCATAGGAAGAAGTCTGAAGAAAAAGAAGCCAGTCAAAACTTTTAGAAGAGTGCCCCTTCTTTTGGTATCCTAAATCAATGCCATTTTAAGTAGTTGGTGGCATGCTTCACACAATTTCCAATTCAGAGTATAAAATATAATTACAAAAATTATGTGAGGTTTTGTACAGAAAAAAAGGCAACATTTTGGGCAACTGTGCAAATATTACTGGGAATTTGGCCAATTGCAAGTGTGCTCTTCCACTCAAATATCTCTGGGCACTGTCAATATTAAAAGTTAGTCTGTGATATCTTTAAAGTGCTAATACACTGACATCCTTTCTGCAGCTCCTAGTGATGATATTAAAGAGAGAATAATACACAGATCACACAACATTTATGTGGAATGTCTGTAAGAATACAGAGTTGGGGTGACACCATGGAGTTCACAGTCACACCAATCTGGGTCAGGAACCAGGACAGTTTGAAATAGGCCTTTTTGCTGTGGCTCATGGTACTGGGATAATTTTTAATTTGAATGTGTAATCACATTGCTTCAGCCACCTGTGGTCCCTAGTCATGTATTGCTTTACTTCCGCTTCAGAACCCAAGGAACTGAGCCAGAGAGATACTCTCCAACCTAGCCCCTTCCTAAAACCCCAGGCCAGCTACATTTCAGCAGGCAGCAGGATTACCTGCCTCAGCATCCTGACAGCTTGTCAACATGCATTAGTTTCTTTTCTTTGGGTTCTTAGAAAACTGGTTGTAGCAAACAAATAGGGATGGAAATGCTTCTCTTCTCACTTCAACTTCACTAGGCACCAGCATGCAGAGGAAGGACACATTGGTAATTTTCTACAAAGTAGGAAAACGGCAGCCAGGAAACCACCAAGATTTTGAGTTGTTCTGATTTCATGTTTTAATCCAGCTAAAAACTGAAATGCATTTGAACAGCACGAAAATAGGAGCAGAGACCACAACAAACCTCAGAGACTTTGAACTAGTAACTCCCACTACTCAGTACAGGAGAAAGGAATTCCTCAAAAGCAGTAACTAAAGAGCCACAACAGAAGTTGTACTTACAGTATTTAAGCAAGGAGATGGAAAACAGAAGTCAGCCACTTGAAAAAAAAGAAAGACATTCATGAGAGGGCTGCAAGTGCCTGGCAGCTGCTGGATGCTCCAAGGATGCCGAGGTTACAGTGCACAGGGACGGCTCTGCCACTGACAAAGCAGCAGCAGCAGCAGCTGAACTCAGGTCGGTGGAAGGCTGGATGGAGCTGTGGCAGCCCCACCTCTTTCTGCAGCAGCACCCAGTGCCAGCCCAGGCTGGGATCTCTCACCTGGAGAGACTGCCTTCGGGGTGGGGGTGTCTCGGGTGAGGCAAGAGGAGGGGCAGAGGGTTGGCAGAGGGAGGAAAACACAATGGACAGCAAATCTTTCTCCTAATCAGGAACATGAATGCACTCATTTAATAAACTCCCATTCATAAACCTAGGTTTCCATGCATGTTCCTGTTTGCCCACCAGAACACGTAGGGACAATGTTCAAAGTAATGAGAAAGAACAAATATGTAATAAAATTGGGTCTGTTAGGGTTTCACAACATGTTCTGGTGGAGTTCAATATGACAGGAACAGCCACTCATTTTTTTTTCAAGTAGAAATGTACTAATTTCTGTCTAAAAACCAATATATACAATGCTTAAGCACAAATATAAATCTGCTCTGAAACGGTAGGGTTCACAATAATTATGTATCTTCTGGAAGCTTTACCAGTTAAGCTATGTCAACACTATTTCAAAATCTTGCTTCAAAAAGTAAGCCGTGTTTGAATTTACACAACTAAATAGAAGGACATATCTGGAAGACTGGAATATAGCTAGCTTATCTCTGAACTCTTTGTATCATTGAAAGGAGTTAAAGCTCTGCTAGATGTAATTATTCCTTGAAATTCTAAGGCAGTGTTCATAAAAAAGAAAGCATTAGAAAGACTTCACAAGGAATCTACCTAAATTTAAGTGAGCTCCTTTGCATCACTAATAAAAAACAGCATTCAGTAGTAAGTTTTCAAGTTAAGATATTCCCTTTTTGTTTGCTTTATGCACTATCAAATTTATTGTCAATCTCACAGTGAAAATGCCAAAATTTCAAAGGCATTTAAAGGCATGTAAAGAGGTTGGCAGTTCCACAGCTCCTTGGCTGTGGCATCAATCTCTTCTCATTTCATTCCACCTTAAAACATCGAAGTGTAGTACCACAGGATACTGGTGCAAACATAGTGATTTCCTTCTACTCCAACAGCCACTGAAGGCAGCTTTTAATCATATTTCTTCATCCTACAGATTCATTTTTATCACTCTCCTCTTGCTTTTCCCTTTTCTAGTTAAAGCCACCATTTTTAGTCTTAAAACAAAGTACTCGCAGAACACACCTATAGAAATCAAGATGCTAAGGAATAGATTTTTGTTGGGAAAATCCTTTCAAATAAAAATACCTCTTTTTAAAATGCCACCTTGTCATAAATGTTCTCTTGGGAATCTACATGGAAATTCACTGATAATATCTAAAAACATCACATCTCTAAGTGAAAAAAAGTTCTGAAGGCTGACTTCTGTATTTTATTTTCCTTTCTGATGTTATCCACTTAGTTGGTCATGCACTGAAGGATCATCACTGGGAGAATGCCACCTGGAACAAGGATGAACACATGAATTCAAGTTGGCAGGGATCAAAGTTATTGGCAACTAATAATCCTGTGAAATGTTACCTTAAGTTTGTAGGATGGAAGCATCATGAAGACAGTCACTGATCATGTTTATCAGGTTAGTAATTAAAATTTCTATTTCAGAACAAGAAAAGTCAAGGAAAGTCAAGAAGAATCAATGTGTGACCGCCTTTATAAAACCTAACATATCTGAAAGCTACGTAAAAGCTCGTGCTGAAGGGGAAAGTCCTTAAAGCAGAGAACCTATCCACGTATTTTGGAAAGATTTTTTGAGCTAATGACTAAAATATAAATGGAATTTAGAGAAAAATTTTGCAGGGCTTCCAAAAGAATTACAAAGCTGCAGCATACTCTACATATAAACCCAAGGACTCCAGCGCAGCTGCTTGACACTGAGTTTTATTAGATGGCTCATACGGCTCATAGTAAAAGTGTCTATGTATGGGATTTTTAATTTTTTAGTTGATAGCTGAATCTGGGCAAAATAAAATGTTTCCCTCAAAATTCTTCCAAAATCGATACCTTTCCATAGCATGTGTTTTAAAACTGTTGTATTTCCACTTATTCCTTCTATTACAGCAGCTGAGGTGCTTCCATCTAGTGGGACTTAACTGTACTGAAGAGTGTATCCTTGGTATTGGTTAAATCTCTTTATCTTTTTCCATAAAACTGCAAAATTAATACATGAATATTTTACAATATTTGGCCCTTGGGTATGTTGTTGGGGTTATTTGTCTCAATTAGAAAGACCATTATACAAATTGTGTGCACATTCAAAAAGGCAAGGAAAGAAAAACTGACTTTTGTTTTTTGATTATTTCAACACTACTTTAAATAAAGCTGTACTGCTAAAATATTTCAGCTTAATTTTGACATATTTCCATCAAAGTTAGCTCTTTTCTAGACTGAAAAAAACCACCACATATAGCACAAATTTCAAAAAACTGCTGGTGGAAGTTTTAAAATTGTCGGGGGAAGAGATTTTATGGCTTCTTCTTGTTAGACTTGATGACAGTACACTATTTAGTAATTTATACCATGAGAGAAAAGAAACAGGGGTAAAACTGTGATTTGAGGTAGCTGTACCCTTGTGATTTTCAAGCAATCATGTACAAATACATGAAGTACACAGTAAGAATGAAAGAGCAAGAACTGAAGCATTATTTATCATGAAACTCAGAATATTGAGTATATATAAATCAGTTTGGAAACCTTTAAAATGCTACCAGCCTTATGTGACTGAATTATATATATCTTTCTGACATAGGCATACTGGTACGTAAACAGGATTGATTCACTGAGGATAAAGAATTGAGTCACCCTCTGCATCACTGATTAGCAGCTTCTGAAGCAAAAAAAATGACAGATGTTCTGCCATCAGGCTTGACAGTGAAGTGCTCACAGCCCTGTTACTGAAGATGAAGTATGACACACTTAATGCAAACAGGAGAGAAAGGTGATAGAATCAGTCCTGCCCTAGCAAACACAGTCTCTTCAGGAGACCAGACACATTTTTGAAGTCAGGTATTCAGACAATGAAACAGCTAAATATCCTCAAACTTCAGAGTGTTAAATGATTTCAGTAATTCTTAGCAATGTGTCATGAGCCACTTAATGTTACAAAATGTTCCAGAAGATGCACAATGCCACATTTCAAATGAAATGTTGCTTAAACCCCTGCTGGCGTGAGCTTGTTGGCATAAACTTGCTCTCTGTTGAAACAAATATAGTGTTATGTCAGTAAATTTAACACCTTCAACTCATTACATATAGGAGACCAGGTTTTCTTTATTTCTGTTTTTTGAGGTCAAGTTGTGGATTGATTACATGAGATTAACACTGGTAGTAGCTCTGCTGGCATCTCTGGGCCAGTCTACATGTTAACACATTAACCTCCTGCTGCATGTTAAGGAAGTGCAGCACACTGAATTTAAGGCTCTGCTAAGTGGATCAGCTTCAGACCAGGCTGCTTTTAACAGTTGTAAGGACTAAATTCAAACCACAAAAGCAGAACACAGCACAAAACCAGGGTGTAATTTGAGACACACTTGTACGGGTATCCAAGGAGGGTTCTGGGCCTGTGACTTCATCCTTGAAGAACCATCTACAAGTTACCTGCACTTTTTTCATCTCACTGAGAAGTTATTTTGCTTATTTCCTTCTTTCTATTTTTTTTATAGAATGCTGACATCATTAGCTTTACTGAAGTCACAGTAACACAATCAAACTGTTGCATTCATAAGGACTTCTGAACCTTGCCTGCTATTCAGAGAAAACTGACAGGTCGTTCCCATATTATTAATCATAAATCTGGACGAAATGTTCTGCTGTTTGTACTATGAATTGGCATGGTAACGCAGAACAGGAAGATCATCCCGAGTGACAGGGCCTAGTTCCCTGCCACTACAAAAACAGCTCTGTTGTACAATCACCTCATACATTTATCAAGTGCCATATTAAAAATAGAAATATTTTTGTTCCCACTAATTCCATGGAAAAGCAGTTTGTTACTCAATTGCAGTAATTACTAGAAACATTATTCTGGTTTCCTGATATATTTATTACTGAATAGTACATATCTGTTTGTTCTTGTGTCTTTCCCCTTAATTTAAATGGTTTTCATCCTTCATGTTTACTTTCCTGGTATATTTATAGACAGCACTTGTGTTTCCTCTCTGGTTTTGTTTTATTGCATCAAACAAGCTGAGCCATCCTAAGATCTGTTCTTTTGAAAGGCTCTCAGGGTCTGGTGATGAACCTAATTTCCCTCTAGCCCTCTCTTAGTTTAACCTTAGCTCAGTGATAGAACAATTGATTAGGTTTTCACAGTACCCCAAATGAGATTTCGCCAGGGCCTTATACAATGGCATTAATACCTCCCTACATTAAATGAAATCCATCTCCTGAGATGTGGTGGTTTAATCCCAGCCAGCAACTAAGCACCATGCAGCTGCTCCCTCACTCCCTCACAAGCAGGATGGGGGAAAGAACTGGAAGTGTAAAAGTGAGAAAACCTGTGGGTCAAGATACAGACAGTTTAACAGAGAAAGCAAAAGCCATGCAGCAAACAAAGCAAAACAGGGAAGTCATTTACAAATTCCCTTGAGTAGGTTGGTGTTCAGCCACGTCCAGAAAAGCAGGGACCCACCACACATTAACAGTGACTTGGGAGGACAAACGCCCATGATTTTGAACTGTTCTCCCTTTCTTCTTCTTTTCCCTGGCTTTTTTTACTGATCATGATATCACATAGTATGGGATATGCTTTTGTCCTAGCTATGTCCCTTCCCAATTTCCCATGAACTCACAGCCCACTTACTGATGGAGTGGAATGAGGAACAGAAAAGATCTTGGCTCCATGCAAGCCCTGCTCAGCAATAACTAAAAAAATTCCCTGCATTATCAACTCTCTTCCTAGCACAAATACAAACCACAGCCCCATTCTAGTCACTCTGAAAAAAAACACTCTATCCCAGCCAAAAGTAGCACATTTCTGTACTTATGGTGACTCCTAAGTAAATCTCATTTCCAAATATCATGAGCATGCTCTTACTGATTTTATCAGGACTACTACAAAAGGTATCAGATAAGACCATCCTAAAAAAAAAAACCCTTTAAGCCTGACATTTTTCTTTTCAACCTTCTTTGTGGCTGCCTCATTTTTCAGTTTCTCTCCTAACCCCAATATACTCATTCCTCCCCAGGTGATACCATATGCAATGTTTTTGGGAATTAATGCAACAAATTTGAGTTTTTCCAAAGCTTTGCCATGAGACTGAGACCAGGTTTCAGCGTCTGTGGTTTGCCAGGTCACTTTTCTTCTTTTCAAAGATAAGCAATTACAGTCCAAGTTCACCTGACCTAACTTCAAAGACTTAGAGAGATAGATGGAAATGGCAGGGAGCTGTTCTTGACATGGTTTGACCTCTGGAGACATCTGAGTATAGAAGAGGAGTCTCAGCCTTCAAGCCCTCAGTCAAATGCCTCAAGAACAAGGCCAGCCCCACATTTCCTACTTTCCAGTCATGACATTATTAACTGATCAGTTCAAAACACTTCCCACTAGATTTTCCATATCACCTGCTTCAGGACTGCCACTGGTCTCCGTGATCTGAAACCACAACATGTGAGCTCTGAATTTTTTGCTATGGTAATAATTTCTGTTCTGTCATTTACATGAACTTAAATGTTCTGCTGGGCCATTTAGCATGTACAAGGCATACCACTGTTTTCTAAAATTTTTTAAATTGTCTTATTATGTAGCAGATAACATGCATTGTTAAAGTTAGTGTTAAATTACTGTTAATAGTAATGATTCTCCTCAGGCAGCTAACAGGTGCAATCAAGAATGTAAAACCTTGTGGAAAAGCTGTAAGAAGAAAAAGAAAAACATTTACTTTTTAATGAGGATTAGTGCTTTAAAAAAAAAACCTACAAAAAAACCTAAACCCATGTTGATATTGTCTAAGAAATATTTACCTACAAAATAGAGGCTTATGAAAGAACTTGAGGGTGATTTTTCTCCTCTGCTCTGCTCCTGTGAGACTCCACCTGGAACACTGTGTGCAGTTCTGATGCCCCTAACACAAGAAGGACACTGAGCTGTTGAAGCAAGCCCAGAGGAGGTCATGAAGTTGCTAAGGGGACTGAAGCATCTCCTGTCTGAAGACAGGCCAGGAAAATTTGGGCTGTTTGGCCTGCAACAGCTTGTGTCAAGATTTCTTCGTAACCTTCCAGTGTACAGATTGGTCATACAGGGAAACGGGAGTGGGACTTATCCAGAGCTGTAGTGATAGTACAAGGGGCAATAGGTTCCAACCAGAAGAGGGAATATTTAGGTTAAATGCACTGAAAATGTCCTTTACTGTGAGGGTGCTGAGCTACTGGAACAGGTTATCCAGAGAAGCTGTGGATGCCCTATCCCTGGAAGTGTTCAAGGCCAGATTGACAAGGGCTTTGGAGCAACCTTGTCTAGTAGAAGGTGTCCCTGCTCATTAGAACTGGATGATCTTTAAGGTGCCTTCCAATACAAACCACTCTATGATTGTTTTTCACCAATTTTACTCTTCAGAGCTTACTGATACCACGATTTACAAAAAAAATTCTTATTCATGACCATTTAAAAAATGCTAAGCGTTTTAAGCCTTATTAAAGTCATGTATTTTTAACTGTCATGCTTATTCTGCAAATTAGCATAATTTAAAGGTCAGGTCTCAATTTCTTGAAGGAGAGCACACTAGCAATATGACCAACAGCTTTTAAAGTGTCCATTTGCATGGAGACAGCCAACAGCAAATGTTGTCTCAAGCCATACTCAGGTTCCAACTGCTGCTAACCAAAACTGGCTGCTCCTGCAGCTGGGGCTCTTCTCTCAGGCGCTCCTGTTGCTGCCAGTTTGGGGACTCTCTAAACACAGACAGATCTAGGTTTCTAAACCTCTCCTTTCTAAAAGAGACATAGTTTATTCAGCACGGGGTGCTAGATGGAAGTTTTCTGCAAATCAAAGTTACCAATTCTCAAAACTTTACACTTACATATACATTTTTAGCAAGCGGTCACAGTTCATTGTCAACAAGTTATCTAGTAATTAATTAATTAGTATCCTATCTTCTATGGCTTAAATTATTATTTCCTCTCCTGTACTAATTAGTCCACATGCTCAGTCATCTATCGTTTTGATTTGGAGTCATCACATTTCAATTCTAAAGGTTGTGAACTGGCACCGTTGCATTACAAAGGGTATGGGACCTGTGGCTCCAGCCAAGGGACAAGACACAGAAGGTGACAAGAGCTAGCCAGTGACATAGCAGGAGCCAACGACTCAACAGGGATGCGCCATAAAAGCCCAGGTGGTCCCTTGCCCTGGGACCTGTTTCACTGGTGAGGCAGGACCCTGTTTCACAGCCCCCTTCTCATCCCCCGAAACTCTCTGGATGATTTGCTAACTCCTTCTGGGGATCTGGGTGCTGCTGCCACCTGTTATTAAGTATATACTATATTATTGGCTTTTTGCAAATATTAAAATGAATGCTATATGTATAATGTCAGAAAACTTTGCTGAATGAATATAGGTTATTTTAGTTCTGCTATTAACAAAACTTAGAAATAGTAGTGTGATAAATGTATTTTTTTGGAATATAACATGGTGATGTAAATAGCTTTTGTTCATGTAACTAACTCAGAGAATGGTGAAAAGATAATCAGGAAATTCTTCTCATTCTTGGATTATCCTATCTGAACGAAGACAGCGGTGCCAAACACCAGAACTCCAGGGAAAGGATTTACTGATCTCCGTCATCAGGGAGTGCACCGGCAAGGAGCTACAAGGGGGAAAAAAAAAAGTAAAAAATGTTGATTTACAGGATATTGAGAGGAGGGGTGTGTGTGATTTTAAATAATGAATAAAAGGCCTATGAATATGCATCAGGTTGATGCATTTAACGAAGTGTTTTCTGAGTAAAGGTGCGCTTTTGACGCAATGCCAATCACTCAGCCGTTGTAACCTTTTGCTTTATTGTCTCTTATCGTCTTTTATTAAACTTTTTTCAATCTCCCAGGAAACTGAAGCTCGTTTTGCGCGGGCCCCGCCGTGTGAGGCGCTGGCCCGTGTGAGCCCGCGGCCGGGCTGGGCCGGGCCGGGCCGCGCCTGCGCGGCGGCAGGGCAGCAGCGGGGCCGCTTCTCCGACAGCGCCGTGCGGGCCCGGGCCGGCCCTCCGGAGCCAGCCCGCTCTCCTGCCCCTTGCCTTCTGCACAGCCGCCGGCCTGGGCCTGGGGCTGGGCCGCCATGGTGCGGTGCGGCGCGGCGGTGCTGCGGAAGGTCAGTGCGGCCGGCCCGGGGAGCCGAGGGGAGGGTGCCCCGGCGGCGCTCGGGTGGCGGGGAGGGCTGGCGGGGAGCCGCGGTTCCCGTGAGCCGGGGGGCGCAGGCCGGCCCCGAGCCGTGCTGCCCGCAGTTCCCGGGCCTGGCCCGGTGTCCCTTGGCGGCACACGCGGGGCTCCGAGCCCGGCCCGGCCCGCTCCGCTGCCCTGCGCGCCGTCAGGTGTCGCTGCCGGGGAAGACGTGCCAAGCATTGATTAAAAACCATGCTCTGCTTTCTGAAGTTTCATCTGTTGCCATGAAAAAACAGTCCAAGCGGTTTTACACGCGTTTCTATGAAGCGAAACATAAACAGAACGTAATTAACTGATGTTGAAACGTTTGTTTTATTAGTACAGCAACTTCATAGACGATTTGCGGGTCTATGTGAGAGGAGGAACTGGTGGAATGGGCTATCCTAATCTGGGAGGGGAAGGAGGAAGAGGTGGTGATGTCTGGTTCGTTGCCCGAGAAAGAACTACCTTAAAGAGCATTAGGGAGAAGTATCCCCAGAAGCGATTTGTAGCTGGAACGGGAGCCAACAGTAGGTAAGAATCTATTTAATGGAAGTTGTTATTTACAACTTTTCCAGAAAGCAAAATGTCAGCTTAAGTTACTAAGCCTGGTTTAATTTCTCCCAGTGTTAAAGCTCTAAAAGGTGAAAAAGGAAAAGATTGTGAAGTTCATGTGCCTTTGGGAATTTCGGTTCTTGATGATGATGGCAAGCAGATTGGTAAGAACATATGCTTTGTTTTAAGATATCTAATGCTTATTACACTTCTTTTGATAACATCTAGTGGATTTCTACTACTACAATGTTTTACAGTTACATGTTTCCTAAAATATGTCTATGTTTTTGTTTGTTTGGCCAAAGAGTTGACAAATACACCTTAAAAATTGTTGGAAAAGCAGGGACCTGTTCCAGAAAGCAGCAGGAGTTGACTTGTATCACTATATAGAAGTCCTTTACTGTTGGAAACAAGTTTTGAAGGCTGGAAGCCATACTGAACCTCCAGAGAACCATCCATTACCTCACATAAATTATGTTTCTGTAAACCTAAGTAATACCCCTATATCTGTACTAAATTATGAAAATATTTAAAAGACAAAAATCTGTGCTGAATACCAACATTTTAGACTACTAAAAATGCATATCTGTTTTTTTACTTACTAGGAAGATCTCTTTCAATACTCTTGGAATAGCTCTCAATGGTTCCTTTATAGTTTCTCATTTTTCTTTTCAGACTGTTTAGAATTAAGGTTAAATTCCCAAATTTCCCTGGTTTGGATGTTTAATTAAATTGGATGTATTGCAAGATTTGTTCATGATGCAGGTATATCAGGGGGCTAAAGATATCCAAATATTGTACTTTTTTTGTTGTTTTAATTATTCAGACCCTAAGAGAGATACCACAGTCGGCATCGTAATGTAAAAATATGTGCCATCTGAAGGGAGCCACGTCTCTATCAATGCATATTTTTCCTTGCATTCTTGAATTCAAATATTGGAGAGTTCAGAACCTCCATACTTTGCCTACCTGCAGTTTTCTTGATGTGACTGACTGTACGGCAGAGAAGAATGTGGTGGCTTTCATTTGTTGCCAAACAAGGAAAATCACCATGACCTTGAGGGCAAGGAATCATACAGAAAATTATCTCATAAATTGAGGCATTTAAGTGGAAAATCACAAGTGAAGTACTGCAGGGGATTGTGTTTATTCACTAACAAATTTATTTTCAGGAGAGCTTAATGCAGCAGGAGAGAGATTCTTGGCAGCTCGTGGAGGTCTTGGAGGCTCTTTGGCTACAAATTTTCTGCCTTGCAAAGGTCAGAGGAGAACTGTTCACCTTGATTTGAAACTTATAGCAGATATTGGCTTAGTTGGGTAAGTACTATAGTTTGAAAACTAATATTAGAAAACAAAGCAGTACATTTCAAATTCAATTTCAAAGAGATTTGAGAGTTTGTATGATGAGTGTTAATTGTACGTTTGTATTTTCACATAAGTTATTTGCAGTTTGAAAAAGTCTGAGTTTAAAGCTATTAAAATTAGTTTTAACATTTTGAAAGTATTTGTTGTGTTTTGGTGAGTGAAAGGCTTCATGAATCAGGATAATACATAATTAGTAATATAATTGTATTTGTTAGTTGCAGTGATGGCCACAATATTATTAGCACAATATTTATTAAGTAGGTAGGAGGGGCAAAACAGAGCCAAGAACACTGCATATTGCATCTTTAACTTCATGGCCCTGGCACAAGGAGATCCTTTCAGTAGCAATTCTGAAGAGAATTAAAAAAAAAATAGCTTGTAGTGTTGGAAGGAAGTAATTATAAACTAGAACAGTAGGACTTGCATATCAGTGTTGGTGCTTTATAACAATGCAGATAAATCTATTTTTTTTGGAGAAAGCTTTCAAAACCTACACTTGTAGTGTGGTACAACTATTGTTCTATTCAGCATCTGCTAAGATAAATCAACCCTGTGGTCCTTATTAATAAAAAAACATAGGAAACATGAAATGATGAGTTTGAGGTGGAAATAATCTAGTTGGTATATACCAGTAATAAATGGAAACTTGAACACAGCATGGTTTTCTAACTATATTTTTCCTTTTTTTTTTGTTATTAGAAATAATGTTGTTAATCCAAAATTTCTCTAAAGGTGCATATTTTTCAATTGGTCTTCTGTAATTACATGACAGAATTTTTTTTCTTGTTCTGATCAGTGTAAAAGTACAGGAGTTTTATGATGCTGATGCTTCTTTAATCTTGTATTTTAGCTGACAGTTTGCCTTCAAAATGGATACCAAAATCATTATCAGTCAATTAGAGAAGCATATCATTTTCTTATTGAGTATATGAATCAGCCCTCCAATAGTTTGTGGTTGTACTTTGATCTCTTTGTGTTTGCTACTTTTACCTTTTTGTGAGTGGTTTGCTATTAGATCAGGTAAAAAAAACCCCACAAAAACAAACATGTAGACTTGAGAAAGGCCCATCAAGTTTGAGTACAGGTTGTGATGTGTTAGTCTAGGTTGTAATTTAAACTTCAAAGAACATATTCTACTTCAGTGGAAAAAAAGTGCTCTCTTGAGAATATGACCAGAGGAACCTTCTGGAATGTCTTTAAGACACCTTTCAACATCTCTGTGTATGAAAACTTCAATCAATAGTTTCTGTATTATTACTAGAGTCATTAGGTTGCTTTCTTTTTCTTTTTTTTTTTTTGTAAGAAAGATGTATGTACAGCCCCTTTATAAAGGTCTGTAATGTAGTACCAGCCTTGTTAAAAGGCTATGGTTCTCCATGTATTCAAGTGGAGAGTATTTGGTTTTCTGTGGGACACCTGCCACATGGACCAAGGCTATTGTGCCTTTTCCTGCTCAGTTTAGTCTTAAAAACAAGTGGGTGTTACAATTTCAGTCTTCACTTAGGTTTCCATTTCAGTGGGTATTCCGTGAAGAAGCTTTTGTAGAAGCTGGTGTATCCCTTAAGGAACACTTTTGTGTTAAGATGCAGGTATAGCTATCCCTTGTAAAGGGAAAATGTTATAGCAGTAAGGTGTGTGCATGCACCAGTTCCTAGGTGTTCTTTTAGGTTTACTTGGTAACAAAACAGGTTAGTACTAATTTCAGGATCCCTCATACAAATTTGCTGCCTTAAAACCACACGTACACTGTGTACATGTGTGTGTCTATATACACAGTTTCACTCTCTCTGAGTTTACATTTGCTTTGCTATGTTAGCTAAACTCTAGCATAGGGTATCATTGGTACTTAAAGTGTAAACTTTGATAAACCATGATGTGCATGCTAAGAAACTGTAAATCTGACTGGTAAGATGTATTTTGTGACAGCTTTTTAGAATGCAAGCATAATTTACAAAATTAGCTATAGCACATGAAGAGTGAATCCAAGTATACCTGGATGGTAGTGCTGTATTCCTGCCTGAGTGACTTTGAAAGATTTCCTTTAAATCTTTTACACATGTATTTACATAACTCTCCTGCCTGCATTCTTAGGAAGCATTGTTGGATTTAGAAAAATTCTTCAGATTTGATGTCAAAAAGTAAATCGTAATAATCTGAGGCTTGTTCATTTTGTAAAAGAAAAAGTAGTCTGAGTAGATGAGTGCAAAAATGTGTTGGTAGCATTGAAGAATACATTTGGAAATAAATATACAGGAATCATATAGGTGTTTATTCAGTGTATCAATCCTGACTTTCCTTCTAGGTTTCCAAATGCAGGAAAGTCGTCCTTGTTAAGCAAGATTTCTCATGCCAAACCTGAGGTTGCAAATTATGCATGTAAGTTCATACTCTTATTTTTAGAGCAGTAATATTTCCTGAGAGCAAGAAGTTTTTTCACTGACTTGCTTATAATAAAGGTTTATTATGAAGTATAGGGTATAGCAATGTTGCCTGGCTTTTTAATTATAAGAAATACTTCTAGGAGGTACTTGCTGCCCCAGTGTCCAGTTCCTTTACCCACCTCAGTTTTTTGTGTATACACCCCCATAATGCTTCAACCTCTTAATGCAGGGTCTATTTAACATTTATTTTTGTCTCAGCCCATTTTATTGCAAGTGAGACTCTTTGTGGTGTGTAATATCCTCAGTCTACTGAATATGTACTGCCAAGTTCCTTTGCATAAACATCTTGTATGCTTTAGAATTTGCTACCACTTGCAACAGAGAAGATTTGGGGGTTTTAATCTGTCCACTGAAAAATGGACAAAAATTTTTTATAATTTTTCTATCCGCAAATTAGAATTAGTTGTCTGGTCTTCTTTAATTAAAAAGTAAGAGTGCAAGTACTGATAATTCCTATGACCTTTTTGCACCATTCCCAATTCTCTACAGCCTTTTCTCAGTTTGAAGAATCCTGTCTCACTTTACCTTTCATTGTTTTATCATTGTTTGGAAGCTAATCCATAGTCCAGGTAATAGTTTTTGTGTCTGAGACTACCTTCACTGCTCCCATTTTGGGATGATTGGAGCAGAGCTGCAGAAGGAGACGACTTGGTGAAACACTGGATTTTTTGTAGTCTAATTTTCATCTCTCTTACTTTGCTTTTTGTTTATTTTTTTAAATGTTAAAACCAGTTTTGTTTTCTTCCTGTCCCCTTGCCACAGTCACAACAATACAGCCTGAACTAGGAAAGATCATGTATGCAGATTACAAGCAGGTTGGTACAAAACTTCACTCTGATTGTTTGTTAAAGTTATATGGAGCAACTATTTATGTTGCTTAACAGAATTTCAGAAAGAGAATGAAAACCTGTAGGTATTTTCATGTGTGTTATCTATAATGTGTACATGTCAAATGCAATTACATGGACTTAACAGGAGTTGTGGGGAAACGACTGTTTTATGAAGTAATAATAAGAGAGTTTCATACCAAATGCAGTACTATGATGTAGAACTTATTTCAAATCACTTTAATAAATGGCTCCTCATTTTCTCTTTCCTTCTTTCTGTGGTTCTAATCCTGATTTACAGTCTTAGAGTTATGAAATTGAGATTGCTGTGTCCTAGTATATTCTTTTCAGTTTAGGATTTGGGAAAAAAATCACTGTTTCAGAGACCAGCCTGTTATTTTTATTCAGAAGAAGCAAATTGTCTGCAAGTTGCCTATACAGAGAGCTCTGGATTGAGTGAGTAGTTTTCAGAATACAAGTAGTGGATGATTTGTCCAGTAGCTGAAGATCTACATTAGTGATGCCAGGCAGTTTTGTGATTATAACCCTGTTACCATAACTTCTTGTTACGACTTTCAAGGTTGGCTGTCCTAACTTTCTTTTAGGTTTTTTGTATTTGTGGGTTTTTTGTTGGTTTGGTTTGGTGTTTTTTGAGGCATGAGGGGTGTTTTTGTTTAGTAGTTGGGTTTTTTAATTAAAAACTAAAATAGCATGATGTGATAGTGATTACCTGAACAGCCAGGATAGTGCGCTACCTGAGAGGTGAGGTACCTGGGTCCAGTTCCTTTTGTGGTAGGCTGTGTTTCTGAAAAATTGGTGGAATTATGGCCCTACCACCTGAATTTTTGTGAACTCTCTTCCAGCCAGCTTCTTCAGATAAAAGTTGTCAGATAATTGTGTGGTGCCTGGAGTAATTTCTACAGTATCTACTGATGTGGAAACCAGTGCTAAATGAGAGAGGGTAATAGATTTTGGACCTCAGCTTCACTTAAAAGTTGCAGCAAACATTTTCATTCCTCAAGCTCGAATCTTCTTTGATGTGCTTTTACTTTGTTTTTGAAGTGTGTGATACATGCAGCACTAGACTCATCCCTTTCAAGATAAAGGGCGAGTGCATAAAAGGGTTTCAGATGAGTTAACTTGAAAAACACAACCCTTAGATATGAAAAGACAAAAAAACACTGCTTTTTGCTTTCAGAACAAATAATGCTAGGGAGATTCAATAACTGGTGCTTGAAGCCTTCATTTAACAAACTTCAACAAAACTGTGTATTAAAGAAAATAAATCTAGTTTATCTGGTTCCCTGTAGAGATGCTGTATGTCTAAGGGATTTTTAAATATATGTTCATTTTGTCTGCTAGTTTAGGGTAGTTTATGGTAGAAAGCTGTGCTGCAAATAAACAGGATTTTCATAGCCCTTTCAAAAAACTATCTGCCATGAATGAAGATCTCTTGTTCATACTGGTGTATCTTTGTCCAGCAAGAGATCTACTTTCACTCCTGGCTTGCTTTTCTGAAGCCTTTTTCTTGTCATAGCCAGTGATCCTTATTGTTGGCCATTTCTACAGTTCATGGTTTTTATACCACAGTGTTGGGTGCTATATAGGAACTATATGGACAAAATACCTGTTTTCTAAAGTCGAGGGTACCAGGGGTTGTGATCATTGGGAGCATCTGGGAGTAAGAGAAAGTACTCTCCCTATTGCAGCTGCTGAAACCAAAACAACATAAGCATTGTAATTAAGAGCAATAATTGAGGTGTCTTTCCTGAATCACTCAAGGGACAATGACTCATGTTTTCCTACAGAACATTGATATTTTTTAAAGAGATATGTAGCAACTTGCTCAATTTATCTTAGTACAATATAAAAAAAAAAAAAATACGTGCAAGTTCCCTGGTGCTGTCTGTCATTACTGCTTGGAGAAAAAAAAAAAAAGACACCAAAGTAGAGGATCTGAGTACAGTTGGGTTTCAGGTCTCAATACCAGATCGTGAAAACTAGCAGAAGCACTTCCGTTTTCTACCAGAGTATCTGAGCAATACCTGCACAGAGTATCTGCAGTAAGTAGCACACTGGAAATTTTATGGTATGCTGGCTTCAGGCATTGTTCAGTTTAATTCAGTTGCTGTCTAAAAGGGCATTAGATGTGAAGATCCTACCTTTGCTCTTCTTTACTTCACTCTCTGTCTAAGCTTTCTGTGACTTACTGAGTAGCTATTTTGGGGTTTTCATTATCATTCTGCTCTTTTTTTAGTCTGCCTCAGCTGTCTAACAGCCCTCTCAACCAGCAGAGAAAAAGACAAGGTCTTTGTCCATTGTGGCAGTCTTTGCTGGGCTCTGGCTGGAAGCTGATTGAGTAATCAAAGTCTCATTTGAGCTGAAGAGCAGAAGTCAAATCCTTGTATCTTCTCATGCTCAGGGGAGCAGTGTTAAGGGGGTTTGTATTCGGAGTAATGATATTCTGTAGCCACAAGGAACAGACTTTATTTTCTTTTCCAGTGACAATTTCAGTTCTATACAAATGTAATAGCCTAAGCTGCTCACCTTTCAGAGTCTGTTTTATTCTTAGATAATAGCTAAATTTTGTGAGATCTCTGCTGAGGTATTATTACCCTCCATTTTGTACTTTGCAGACAGCTATTAAAAAATAGACAGGGGAACATGAGTAGCAGCAGGTCTCTGTAATAGCAGCATTTTGTTTAATCTGCTTCTAATGATAGATTGTAAATGTATTGAAACAGCCAATGCCTATTATTTTGTCTGGGTTCTTTTGTTTATGTAAAATGATAATCACTGTTGATAGTTTGAAGTCTGTGGGTTTGCTTACTGAAAGTATTTTGTTTGAAACTTTTGTTTTCCTAGATTTCAGTAGCTGATCTTCCAGGACTGATTGAAGGTGCACATGCAAACAAAGGAATGGGCCACAAATTTCTCAAACATGTAGAAAGAACCAAACAGCTTCTCTTAGTTGTAAGTTAAATAAAATTTACAGTTTATTGAAATCAAAGTGCAATAAATAAAATACATCTTAATTGCAATGTAACTGGAATTTAGAAAACCATTTGTAATTTGTATGATTATGATAAATGTATCTATAATTCTGTTTACAGAATGGAACACTCAAATGACTAATGATAATTTAATTTAATAGAATTTATAATTGAAAATTTCAGATTAATTTAGAACAGTTAAGTATTCCAAGCATACAAAAGCATGATTTTTTTTCTGTAAGATTCCCATAAGAAGTTTAAAAAGCAGATCTTTGAGAAACACTGTATCAGAATTAACCAGTTTGTCCAGTTTGTGCCTCCAATGTCTGATATTTCTTTGCAACTATACACAGTTGCCCTCTGTTATTTGCCCAGGAGTGAACACATGGCCATTTACATTCCAGGGCAGAATAGTTGATGGAGATACTGCAACTTAATTTTACACCATAAAGCTTGTTTTTGTGTAACCTTTTCAGGTAGATATTTCTGGATTTCAGCTGTCTATCAAGACTCAGTTCAGAACAGCCTTTGAAACAATATTGCTTCTAACAAAGGTAAGTTCTCATCTTTCTCTATGACTGTTGTAGTTATGTGTTGAGTCAAGAAAATGTCTCAGTTTTGATCTGATGTTAGTGTGTCTTCTGGATTTCTTATATAAAGCCAATTAACAAAGAGATTCTCCAAAATTATGAAGTCTTTATTTTTACTTGTCTGATAAAGTTTATGTTGGGTACCACATAATTATTAATGGAATTGATTAATCTATGCAGCATGTGGCATATTTCTTACAGTCAGGTAAAGGTAAAAAGACACATAATTTTCAGTTCCCCTATCCAGTAGCATTTTAAGAAGTAGAAATATGTGGTTACTGTTAAAGCCCTGCCTCCGTGCCCTTACTGCATAGACTAACATAGGTAAGACATCAGGCCCCAGCTTTGCAGACATTCACAGTTTCTATATCTTAACTGTGCTTCTGATTAAAATAATACTTATTATGTGATTTTTAAATTTATCTCCAACTGTGTAGTTTTAGTTGATGAATCTTCTAAATTTTAAGTATTGCTGTTTATTTTTAGTTTATTCAGGTTGTGATTTTCTAATATTAAAATATTTGAGAATTATAACACTCTCCAAATGATTTTTTTTTGTTTTATAGCTCTGAAGTTTTTCTGAAATTGATTTTGTGTTCATGTATGTCAGAATAAACAAGAAACAAAACTCTTGTTCTTTTTGTAAGAAGTATTTCAAAATGAGCTAGCCTGTTTACCTGAAATCTGTCTTTGAGCAAAAAATGACTGAATCACTGAACATTATTTTCCTCTCTGCTTTAATATATAAGCCTTGAACACCTGAGTCAAACTCACAGTTGCTTGGGCAAGGAAGGCTATTTAGTCAATTAAACAAATGCAAGAGGAGATGTAAAATTGAAGTAGCACTTGTTAAACTATAAATACTTACTAATGGAAATTTACTTTTCTATTAAGGAACTGGAACTGTACAAAGAGGAACTTTTAACAAAGCCTGCACTTCTTGCCATTAATAAAATGGATTTGCCTTGTGCAAAGGATAACTTGGATGAACTTATGACACAACTAGAGAATCCTCAGGGTAAATTAATTTCCAACAATAACTTTCATCAAAAGTAGTAGTAAGATTTCATATGATAACTGCATTGGTAGAGAGTGTTTGAATCTGAAGTCAGCTGTTAAATTTATTATGTGAACGTATGTTTAAAATCACTTCCTACATTTAGAGCTCTGTTTATATGCAGAGCTCTTTATATATTATATTGTGTGTAATGGCTTCACTGTTAGGAAAGGACTGTAATAAAATAGAGATATCCCTGATGATCTTTCCCAACCATGATATGGGGAATAAGTTTCCAGTCTAGGTGTCTGAAATAAAGTAACCTGCATAGAAGATCCCCTTCCAGGCACTGACATATGTACCATTTGTCATGTGACTTTGGCCTAAACATGAAAATTTTGGCAGGTTATGTAGGTTTACTTAAATCTTGCAATTACATTGGGGTGAATTGCTTTCTCTTTTTTACAGTGCAAAGAAACCTAAAAGGCTTAAGACCATATTTTCCCATATTCTGCAGCTTGGGATTTCTTTGTACTCATAGAATCTTCTCATGGCAGCATTAAGAATGGCATAGCTGCTATGATAGGGCTTGTTTTCTGAGATTTTAGCTATATTTAAAAAAACTAATTAGGCAGATAATATGTATATTAATTGCAGTTATGTTTATAACTGTAATTCATTAAAGTTTATTTTCTACATTTAATTGGATTTTATGGGCTTTGTAGTGATACAGTATTTGGGGATTGAACTAACTCTTTCAATACAATTTCTCAGACTTCTTACACTTACTAGAGGAAGAAATTATTCCCGCAAATACTCTTGAATTCAGAGAAGTGATTCCTGTATCAACATACACTGGAGAAGGAATTGAGAAACTCAAAACATGTCTGAGAAAATCCATAGATGAGCAAGCAGAGCAGGTGAATGAAGACTATCGGAAAAAGAAACTCCTACTTTTACAAACTTCCAAAGAAGAACAAATGAATAGAAACTGGCATTCCTGAACGGCTTCAACTTATTTTAACTATGCACATGAAGCCTTTTTTGTGCAGACCTTCCATTTAATTGTTCCCTCTTCCATCATTGCCTGCTTCCCTCCATTTGTTCAGGCACTTGGGTATGGCACAGTGGAGAAAGAGGCAAGTTTGTTTGTTTTTGTTTTTGTTTTTTTTTAATTTATGTTGGCTACAAAACCCATCAATGTGAAAACCAAAGTATGTGCAACTCAAAACCCTGCTTAACAACTGATGATCCCTGGAATATTTTTTGCCAAGTGAGAGGAATGGAGGGAATATAACTTGCACAAAGGAGCAAGTTCAACAACTCCACATGTCCCGTGGGCATCAGAAGAACCAAGGGAAGTTTTTGATTGAGGAATTTTCCAAATCTGGGGCTTCTAAGGTGAACTGGTCCTGCTACTGTGACAGGCATTGGATTGTAGGGTTTTGTTGGTTTTAATGATTTAAAGGAAAAGACGTAAAAGTGACTGCAAGGAAGTGACTTGTACGAGCACAGAAAGCAAGACTGATGTGTGATATTGGAGTTTTTCTTGATGCCTGCTGGTGCCTACTGTTGTCATATTAGTTGTATAAATCCTGTGTCCAAATTCCCATGCTGAATTTGTGATTCCTTCCTTTTATGGAGTTGTTTGGTTTATGTTACATTTCAGTGAAGAAAATGGCTTCTTTTCAACAGAGCTATACATTTTTGGATGTATTTAGTGTTGTACATTTTGTATTACAAGAAGGCACACTTATATTTTACTTTGAAAAAGAAAATTGAAATCCTTTATTGTCAGGGTGTTTTCTACTGTAAAGCTATTAAATGGATTGTAAAGCAAAGTAAGATTGAATACATAAAAGCCTTCAAGTTTGGTCTAGTTTTGTTTTGTAATATATGTATTATGGGTATCATGTATCATACCTCTATGATTTCATACATGGTATTTATCATACCCTGCTTCTTTAAATTTTGTTAAAGCAGTCACTGGGAAGAAAGGTATGGTTTCTCATAATACATTTATTTTGCCATTGGCATTGGTTCTTACTGTGATTTTTCTCTAATTTTACTGTGTTTAGGGCTAATATGCTTCCACAAAAGCTAAGAATGGGCTGTCAGTAATTTGATACTCCATTTTACAGAATTGCATAATCAGTTAGATTGGGAAAGACCTGTGAGATTGAGTCTGACCACTGATTGAACACCTTGTAGAGTATGGCATTCAGTGCCACATCCACTGTTTTCCTAAACATCTCTACCCTCCACCTCCCTGGGCAGCTCACTACTCTTTCTGTGGAGAAATTCCTAATAATGTCCAATCTGAATCTGCCCTGGCACAGATTGAGGCCACGTCCTCTCATCCTGTCCGTGGCTGCCTGGGAGAGAAGAGACCGACCCATGCCTGGCTACAGCCTCCTTTCAGGGGGCTGTAGGGTGATAACATCACCCCTGAGCTTCCTTTTCTGCAGGCTGCTTCATAGCTGAAAATAGCATTTTGTTTTTTCCAGACTTTGCGGGCAGTGGGGGGTATGTTTGGACCAGGAGGCAGCATGACTCGACTGGAGCTGCCTGCCGTGGTCAGGCTGTCCGAGCTGCGCTCCGCTGGCTGACCGGAGGACGTGTCTTGGAGCACGGGCCAGGGCTGGCGGAGCTCCGCGATGAGCGGGGAGCGCCGAGCGGAGCTGCAGGGCTGGCGGAGCTCCGCGGGGAGCGAGGAGTGCCGAGCGGAGCTGCAGGGCTGGCGGAGCTC
>PYHW01010375.1:7309484-7369330 GCA_013186435.1 Turdus rufiventris | reverse complement strand
GGAGCGCCGAGCGGAGCTGCAGGCCCTGCGGGCTGCGGTGCGCGGGGCCGGGCCCGCACTGCGCCGGCGCCTCCGCCCAGCCCCACAAGGCCCCGCGCGGTCGCGGCCTCCCCTCAGCGCGGCGGCTCCGCGGCCATGGCGGCGGCCAGGGCGCCTCCTCTGCGCGGCGGCAAGGTGAGCGGGCACGGCTTCGGGCCCTGCGGCACCTCCCGGCTCCTCCGCGGGTCCGGGATCGCAGTGCGGCAGCCTCGGAGCGCTGGCGCGGGCGGGGGTCGGCGGTGCTCCCCGGGGGACGCTCTGTTTTCTCTCCGTGCGTCAGCTGCTCTTTCCGATTCAGTCGATAAAATGATTACCCGTGCTCCAGGTTTTTCTTGGAAGTCCTAGTCTGTTAGCTAGGATCGTTAATTCTAATCCGGTACATCTGTATTTAATTTTAAAGGGATTTTTGTAGAACGTGGAACTGCACAATTGATTCCCAGAATTTAAAAAAAACAAGAGTGGTCGTAGTGGTTCTGAACCAGTCCCTTGAAGCTAGCGAGCTTTAGGCCTCCAGTTTCTGGAGGCGAGTTACGCAAAACTCATGAAAGATTTTAAACTGCTCGTGCTGCTGTGGATAGTTAGACAACCGTTTATTTATAAATTGTGTTGAATTATGCTGTTACTTCTTTCTTACAGGGCTTTGCAAAACAGGGATGCTTCCCAGACCGTGGTCTTCTCAAGACCATGCAAGGGAAGAGGGCTGGTTTTACTCATTTCTGAATTATGTCTATAGTAAATTAGTAAATGTCTTTTTTGTCGTCTTTGTTTCATTATTTTTTATCTTGTGGGCCTTTTTTATTTTTTTTAACCAGGTTCAGCCAACATCTCTTGTTACAGCATCATGGATATTTAGAATGGGGGTAAAATCTGTCTCTGTTAAGGGCTGTTACTAGGACTGGTAACTTCTGTGGATCAGATGTAAGAGCCTGGCACAGTACAGCTTTCAGATTTTTGGGATGGAAGAAACTGAAGCCAAGAATCTAAGGCAAGGCAGGTTTTATCTGGCCAAAGTGTGATTTCTTCCGTTGGACAACTAGTTGAGAAGTGGCTGAGGTCCCTAGTTCAACACCACTAGGGATAGACAGTAAAATCAGATGGACTAAAGAGAGAAAGAGGAAGCCAAAAGAAACTCCATGTCTGTAGAAATAATTTGGGGAATATTCCATAGTTGCTCTGTATCTGTTTGTTACAACACAGGTTTTATAATTTGATGGGAGGGACTCCAGGGCTGGGCACAGCTCTCTTTGACAGCTTTGTTTGCCTGTACTAATTTCCTACTTAATTATGTTGTTGTGGTTGTTCATGGGTGTGAACCTGCAGAGGAAGATCTGTGTTTATCTTGTCTTCAGCTGCAAAGTGCACAGAAAGCTTGACAATTCATCAATAATGTTAGTGAACAAAAGCTGCTGATCCAAGCCGTGTGTCTGTATTTCTGTGTCTTACATGCAGCAGCATTCATATTAATGAGTTTCCAAATCTGAAGCCCTCTTTTTCTCTCTTAGTGAAAAAATCGGGGCTCATGACTGCGTTGTAAAGTCTCTTTCATACCTAGACAGTTTGATAGAAGAATTTCTTTGATGTTTTTGTAGGTGATGAAGCCTATTCATATATGAATTTTATAATATTTCTGGATTTTATATGGGTAGTTTATTCTAAACTGTGTTTGCACGTTAACCCAACAAACTTGCCTTTAGGTTATAACTTCTAACAGTTGCATACTGACATGCTTGGAGGTCTGATGCTGTCCTGTAGTAAAGTGATTTACCTGTAGATTTGATCTTGGGACTTAGATGTGGGTGTAGAAAATCCACAAGTGCATCTTTTCCTCTGGAAAAGCTGGACAGCCACTGAAAAGGCATTACCAGTGTTTCCTGTTTTTCTCCAATTTCCTTGAAACCTTCGTGTAGAAGGCAGGCAGGAAGAGAGACCCACAAGATATATAAACAATTTAGAGCTTGTGCTTTGTTTTCTGACATTAAAAAATCGTTGCACCTTTCCTCACTGCTGTGCAGCCCTGAACCTAATATCTGCAGTAATCATTCTGTATGACTTCTTACAGATTTTTTTGCTAAACGTAAAATTCAGGATGCAAACTCTGTGTCTTTGAACATCCATAAGAAAGGCAGTTTTTTGTACCCTTCTTAGATGACTAGACAGAGAACAAGCTCTGGAGAGGAAAAAAAAACTGAAGAAAGAAAAAAAAGGGTAATTTGTGTTTTGGTTTTTGAATAAGAGGAAATTGTAGAAGGTGAATGGAATTGGCCTAATGCAAACACAGCTGATATTTGTAATTCCTGAATTGCAGTATAAATGCTGAAATTGCATGAGACAAATGTGATGTTGATTCTTTCTTTGTTCTGTTTCTTAGATCCAGTAACACCATTTTTCCTACTTGTAGAAGTTGCTAAGATTTCTCTTGATTTGAGGACACTGCTAGTAAGTACGCTGAAGCCATCTAATTAAGACAACACCTGTTTTGTTACTGTCTTCATTGGGGATCTGAAGCTATAATTACAGTCATAAAGCCAGCAGCATTTGCAAGATGAGATAGGTTTCCCCTGATGGAAGGGATGGTGGGTAACTTGCCTATTTGCAGTAATCTACTGCAAATGAATTTTCAGAAACGGCAGACTTCTGAAAATGGTCAGTCATGTTTATTCCAGCTGGTTCACATGGAACTCTATCTTGGAATATGCCCTGTCTGCATGCAAGTTTTATCCAGGTAAAGGCAAGCTCTTCATGAAGACCAAAAGCATTGAGCTTGAGGAAAACGTTTGATGCTGTGTTAGATTTACTCCTGAAGTTCATATGTTATAGTTCCATTTTCTTGCTAGTGGATTGTTTTGACCTCACTGAAGCTAGGGTTAAGCATCATATTAAATTAATCATGATGGAAATACAGTAATTTCATGATTACAAGCCGCACCTGATTATAAGCCGCACCTTCAGGTGTCAGCAACGTTTAGGTCTTCATCCATATATAAACCACACCAGATTATAAACCGCACTTTCGTTGGCAGCGAACTTTCATGAAGTTGCCAGTTAGTAACAGAATCGCGGGATCGCGGGGTTTACTGGCAGGTGCTGATCTTGGAAACGTTATTTCCAAGCGAAAAAAGATAGAGACAATAGCTGCGGCAGCGTACCCTGCAAGTTTATTTAAAAGCAGGAAAAGATACGAACAATACTGTGGTCATTTTGCAAGCATTTCCAATGGATCCGCATTACCTTTAAACAGTTGCTCAGCCGGGCGGGCGGCCAGCAGAGCTCCAAGCAGAACTGCATAGGCAGCGGATGTCCGAGCGGGCCGGCCGGCAGAGCTCCGAGGGGAGCCGCATGGGCAGGCGGGCGTGCAGTGGAACTCTGAGCGGAGCCGTGTGGGAGGGCGGGTGGCCTGTGGAGCTCTGAGCAGAGCCACACAGGCAGGTGGCCAGCGGAGATCTGAGCGGGCAGGCTGGCAGCGGAGCTCTGAGTGGAGCCGCACAGGCAGGCGGGGAGGCAGCTGGCCAGCGGAGCTCTGAGTGGAGCCACGCGGACTGGCGGCGGAGCTCCCAGCAGAGCTGTGTGGGCGGGCAGGGGGGCGGCCAGCCGGTGGAACTCCGAGCGGCGTACCTGGCCACTGCCGCAGGGAAGCGGCAGAACTCTGAGCGGAGCCACATGGGTGGGTGTGGGGGCAGCCGGCCGGCATTGCTCTGAGTGCCGTGCCTGGCCGCTGCCACCAGGAAGCGGGGAAGTGGAAGTGCTGGAACTCTGAGCGGAGCCACACGGGTGGACGTGGGAGCAGGCTGCTGGTGGAGCTCTGAGCGGCGTACCCGGCCGCTGCCACTGGGAAGTGGGGAAGCAGCGTGCCCGACCACTGCCTGGCCACCCGGAGAGTGGGGGAGCGCAGCAGGTGCTGGAGAGCCGGCGAGTGCCACCGCTGCCCCACCACCGGGGCTGGGCGGGCTCTGGCTTGGCTCAGGGCTGCTGCAGGCTCACTTCCAGGTTGGCAAATTTTTGAACATCATTCATATATTGGCCGCTCCGGATTATAAGCCTCATTTCCAGGTTTGGACCAAAATTTTAGTCAAAAGGTTGCGGCTTATATTTGTGAAATTACTGCACTTCTCTGGTCCCCTTACCCAGGGGCTATCCTGTTAATGACCTGCCATCTTTAAAGTTGACTGCTATGGGAAGAGAAGCTTGCCCACGCTCAGCTATCCTTAGCAACAATATAATGCTGTCTTTTTGACAAATAAGATAGTTCATAGCAAAATGTGGTTGTCATTATTTCTTTCCAGAGTGCTTCTTTAGAAGACTGTGATCAGCAGTTAAATAGTGGCCGCATTCCAGTGCAATTCTTCAGGGTTAGCTGGCATAAAATAATTTGCTTAATGGTTTCTTAGGAAACAATTTGAACTTCATTTATTTGTCTATCAATCAATAGAATGCCAGCTAGCTTTATGGCTTGATAATGCTTTTAGTGTGTTTCCAGTATACATGGGAATTCTTTATCTGAAAACTGGATCTCCCTGGTCACTGGATGTTTGCAGGTATAAAAGGAGAGTGAGGGATCAGATCCATTTGCCTTTTTGTTTGCAGCCATGTCTAGAACCTTTCTATGATACAGATAATCCGTTACTTGCATATGCATTGAGCAGAACTTCTGGTACTTAAGGAATTGGTTTATGACTTTGGACATTTGACAGATATGCACAATGCAGTATAATAATTTGCAAGAAATTTCTGGAGGAGTTTATAACTTAATGGCACTTAGTGAGAATTTGTAATGTATCTGTTAATTTTTTGGTACTATAATTCTTAGTGTCCAGCTTCAACTGCACACTGGGGTAAATGCTTAGATAAACAGGTAAATGCTTGTTGTGTATTAGGCTTTTTAAAATATCTTGGGCATGCAGAGAAGGGATAACTTGAATTGAGTCTTTTTTTTTTTCAGTTTTTGTTTTTTAAAGACCCGTCATTGAGACTGTTTCTCAGTATCTCTGCAGGCAAGAGGCTATAGTAAGTGTGCAGACAGTGGTTATATTGAAAAGGAGGCAGTATTAACATTTGCTCTCAAGTGGAAAATGTGAAAGCTGAAAAGCCATCTGCTTTCTGTAACTGTTTGTGTACTTGGACAATTGATTGCAAAAGGCAGGAGTAGTGTGGAAGAACTGTTAGTTGCTGTTGAAAAATTCGTACTAAGTTACTCAACAGAGCCTCCACCACTATCTCGCAGCTCTTGTCAACAGTTTGGCCTATATAAAATGTGTATGACTGCCTACATATACATTCCTTGCCAGTCTAACGATGTAGATTTTAAGCAACTCCCGTTTTCTCATGCAGCAGCAGGGTAGGACTGAGCACGCACCCTGATAGTGTATCTGGGCTAAAGACAGGGTGCTGCCAGCTGAGGACAGGAATATAAATCATGCTTAAATCATGGCTGCATAGACTCACATGTTCAAACCTGCTTCTTTTTCATCCTGAACACAGCGACTTTAGCAATCTGTCAGCTGAGAAGTCATAACAGTCTGTGAAGTAACCTGACGTTTCATTAAAGCGTGAATGTGGTGGTGTTACCACTGTCTAAAGTGTGTCAGACAAAGAAGGTGCCACAGAGTTAGTGCCTACCAGCTGTCATCTCAGTTTATTAACCTGTCCCAAATCAACTGTAGTTAGTCCCGTGTCCATGGTTTTCTTTTATATTTTTCTTTTTAATTGCAGGAAACAACCTCTGTGGGCAAATATGGGTTGCCGGGATGTTCATGCAGCGACTGTACTGGCATTCCTCAGCGGAACAGCCTCAGTAGCTGGGCTGCTTGCAGCAGTTCTGCTTCCAAACTGGAGGCAAATGAGACTGTACACGTACAACAAGAACGAGAGGAATGTGACCGTTTACACTGGACTCTGGATTAAGTGCGCGCGCTTTGATGGGAGCAGAGACTGTGTGATCTATGACCCGCAGTGGTACACGGCTGTCGATCAGCTGGATTTGCGTGTTCTTCAGTTTGCCCTTCCTCTGAGTATGTTTACTGCAGTCTCAGCTCTGTTCCTCTGCATGATTGGCATGTGTAACACAGCCTTTGTATCGAGCGTGCCCAACGTCAAGCTGGCTAAGTGCCTGGTAAACAGCGCAGGCTGCCATCTCGTGGCCGGCCTCTTGTTCCTGCTTGCCTGTGCCATTTGTCTCACTCCATCCATCTGGGTCATTTTTTATAACAATTATCTGAACAGAAAATACGAGCCCGTCTTCAGCTTTGACATCTCCGTATTTATTGCCATTGCCAGTGCTGGCGGTTTGTTTTTCACTTCCATCCTGCTGTTCCTGTGGTACTGTGCATGCAAAAGCCTCCCTTCTCCTTTCTGGCAGCCCTTGTATTCCCACGCCCCCAGCATGCACAGCTATGCCTCTCAGCCCTACTCCGCTCGTTCTCGCCTCTCTGCCGTAGAAATTGACATTCCTGTTGTGACACATTCATCTTAAGGAGACAAAGCCTTGGAAGCAAAGTTCTTGTGCTCGTTCAAGCCATGGAAATTGCAGGCTTGATTCTCTGTGCTACCCTGCACTGAGCATAATCTTTTGTAAGGCTCAGCTTCCCAAGGCACAAAGCTGTGGAGGCCCAAGTTCAGCAAGTCTGTTGCTGTTCTGGTCTGTTACTTCCTGACCACCTTTTGTTTTTTTTCCTTTATTTTATGACTCTGAGTTCACTACAGTTAAAGTTGCTGCTAATGCTGGAACAGTACACTAACGATTGTATGCATCCATCCTTTTGCTTACTGATGTCAAATCAGGTTTGAATCTCTTTGAAATTTGATAAGTTATTCCTACATTCTGATCTCATTGTAAGACCCTTGCACCCATGTATTGTCCAGATGCAAGCAATGGAACTGGGTGTAGGGGATTCACTGAGTTTCTTGTTCATCCAGACCCACATATTGTATTATGTGATGTCTGAAAAGGGTGTTTGGCAGACTAATTCAGTTCTGTGCACTGTTCTTTGTTTTTTGCTGTACACACAGATACCTGCTTAGGAACTTCTGCAACAGAATTAGTGCCAAATTACCCTTTATTTTCAAAATACCTATCAGAAGGAATAAAACTGATTTAGGTAAGAATGTTGTTCTGTGCTGTAATAACACTTTGTGAATTACTGGAGGCTAGAAATCTTTTGTGAATTTTATTTCTAGTCTGTTTTTTACTAAGTTAGCAAATTCACTAGATCTGTTCTGTGATTTTGTGAATGTTTGATTTGAAGGCCTTCTTAAAAATGGACTTTCAAGTAGGATATAAACTGTTCCGTTCTGGAGAGAAACATCACTCACTGCAAAAAGGGTCAGGAAAATCATAGAGAATTCTGAAGACTATGAAAGATTATTTTGAAACATTGTATACAAGCTATAACAACATGTCTCTGAAAAGGGAATTACAACCCTGGGGAGAGATTTTTTAATATAGATGTTTTTTAAAAGTGTATATACAAAGAATAATGAGCTTGTGTTTTTTTCAGTTGATCTTTATTGGTTGATGGACTTTTCATGCTGTAGCTTATTTCCTTACTGATTAAGATAACCTTTTCAGCCTTGCTCTTTAACACCTTTGAAATTCAGCTATTTTTAAATTCAGTTATTTCCTCTGCTGCCACCTCATAAATGCAGAAAGTTTCCTATTCCTATTTTCCATAAGATGAGATTTTGAGTAACTTGTGAGCTTCACCTTGTAGCTCTACAAGGACGAGGAGGGATTGTAAATTCCCAACGTGGGATGTCTTTAAATCACTTTTTGCCTTCTAAAATGCAGAGCAGCAGGTGAGCCCTAAGGATCAAAGGTCTTTAAATGGGCTTTGACATTACTTGAAAATTTGATGACAGTGAGTTGAAAAGTGGTATAATTAAGGCAAGCATTTGATTCTCTCAGGTTTTGGTAAATTGGGATCTTAGGTTTAAGATGTCATTCCAGTAAGGAAAGTTGTTTTGATTGGTGGCATTCTGGAGCTTAGTGGGTATTTGCATTTCATTAATCCCAGAATAAATTTGTTTTTCTAAAAAAATCAAATCAAGTTCTTTAATTCCAGTTTTGAAAATTCATCCAAGGTCCTGAAAACCATTTTGCTTCCTCCTCTAGGTATTAGAAATAGAAACAAGTACTGTACTGGGCAAATCTTGTTCTGTTAAAATCTATGAAATAACAGTATGTAAAGAAAGATTGTGTTTTAGCTGGTAGATCTCAGACTTCAGTGGACTGAGGGAGGAAGCTGATCTCTGTCATAATTCCCAGCATAGTCAGAAAAGTGACAGGCCTTTAAGACAGTGCTTCATTAAACAGCAGTCTTAAGGAATTACACTGTAGACAATAAAAAATGCACAAGGAGATACGCCTCAAAGGCCTAAACATGAGTTTAATACTTTTTTAGATTTACAAGGTATGATAGTACAAAGTATCTTTTTTCATCAGACTTGCATGGGATTAGAACACATGTAATGACATGCAAGCCAGTTTTTTTTTTTCCTTCAAAACTGAACTTTGCTTTACTGTTAGTCTGGTTGTCCAACACTGTTGCTGGTTTAGCTGCCCATATCCTTTAATGCCTTGTAAGGTCAAAGCAAAGGGGCCGTTGGTCTGTGATTTAACATCATCTTGCTTCTGCATCACTTCAGTGTCTTTTCTTCTTTGTGCCTTGCTTCAGTTATGAGTTGACCAGTAAATGTTACAGTCAGGGTCTGATACGCTCTTTGAGCCTGAATTTGCAGAGCATTTTGATCATTTTAAAGAGCTGATGAGTATGTCTTCTAGTGACTTAAAAAGGAGCTGAATTTTCAGCATCTCTAGAGCAAGAATGACAGCCTGGCAAACTGTTACTTTCTACAAGAATATAAGTTTAGCCAGTGTTGTTTTCTGTGCACTTTAATAGCAGATTCCTCTGACAGCTCTTTCGTATTCTGACTTGGATTTTTATGCACAGAACTCTTAATTAGTATTTGCTGCTGCCTAAGCTGATATTTCATTGCTTTGAAAATTGTGTCTTTCCAAAAGTCAGAAATTAATGAGTTATGAAAAGCGGGGCTCCAGAAGACAATGGATTCTAGCATGGGTTTTAGTTAGCAAAAAGATTGTTGCATCGTGTTCTATCATCCAAGCACGACTATTTTTCTTTCATCAAAGTTGTTAACATGTTTCTGCTGGATCCTAAGTGAAATTACCTAGAAGTGTGCTGTATTTCCTTTGTTACAGAAAGAGATGGCCAACCTGTGACACTTGAGCTGAGTGCCACTCCAGCTGTTTTTTTTTTTCCTAAGTTGCCATCGTGCCCAGCACCAGGGCTGGGGAGTGACAGGCCTCCCTAGATTGTGAGAGACACATGTCCCCTGCAGGTAGGTCTGCCAGGGCACAGGCTCTGGGGAGCAGTTAGCAGCCCTGCTTCTGACCAGCTGCACCTTCCTGGGCACTGCTGTGTGCACTACAAGCACTTGGGATCTTGAACAGAAAGATTTTAATGTGTCGCTTGTGCAGTAAAGTTTGGGTGCTCTGGGATTACAGGAACCTGTATTTTTTCAAGTAGTTCCTGTCCAACTTCTTTAAATTGTGTTAAGTGTTGATTCTTTTTGTGTGAAACAAAGATATGTATTTTTAATAAAAGCGTCTCATACAGATGCAGTTTATTTGGATTAATTTTGTTGAAAACAGTAGCTACTAGAATATGAAAGACTTTACCTTTTGATATTGATCACCAGACTATTTGAGATGCCTTAACAGGTTTAAAATGTGTATACTACAATTTAGCTGCCTAATTTTATAAGATTCCTGCTTTGAGCAAAACAAAATAATTTTTAAAAACATCACAAAACCCCAGACCAACTCTTCTGAAAAGGGGGGATAAGCCAAACTCCTGCCCTCCCATCTGATGTGCAGGATGTGCTTTCAGCTGGAGAATATTCTGCCTGCTGCCCTGTGAAAGTCACTGGGGCATCCCAGGGACTTGTGGCAGTCCAGAAGGATGGTAATGGTTCTTAATGCTCCACTTCTGTTGTGTGCTGCTCCTGGCTACTACTACAGCTCAGCAGTGACTCAGTACTGAGTGACTCAGTACTGAGCCTTTCCCCATCATTAAGGGGCAAAGTACAAAAACCCTTTGAGTGTTAAAAATGCTGATACCACAGTTCAAGTTCACAAAACCTGAATTATTTTGCAGAATAGAGTGAGACTTGCTGATAATTCCTCAGGATTTCTAGTCTTCTCAGCTGGTATTATGGGGGTTCTTAGCTGTTTTGGGAAATAGTTTGTATGAGAACTTGTTGTGGAGTAGGCACAGTAAAAAGCAGTTGTCAGTACCACAACTCATTTGAGGGGGTGGGAAAATGATTTTATAATCTCTTCTTCAGTGGGTTCATTCCCTCCTTTGTTGTCACTTTCAGACAGACTTCCTCACTCTCTGAGCTGGTATAAACCTGGAGGCTGGTTGGGTGTTGGCATAAATACTGGGATGTAGAGTTTCTTTCAAAATGTGGGAATGATTTATTTTTTTCATATTAAAATTTCTAAAAAAACTACCCCACCTATTTGTGCTCATTGGAAACAAATACCTTGCCAGTTTTTCCCCTTGTTTTATTTCACAGGACTTGAGATCACATGTGGTTCATCAGGTGTGTAGTTACTTATCCCTTCATGTACTTACTGAGCAGCTGTGGACCTCAGGAGCAGCATAAGCTTTCCTCATAGTTTTTATTCCACTGCTGCATCATTATTCATCAAGAGGGACATGCAGAGGCCTCATTGGAGGATAAGAAGTTTTTACTGTTTTCAAAACAACTTTTTGTCTGTGTTCCAAAGAGTCAATTTGGTTATTCAGGTATTAGGCTGGGCAGTATGGGGGCCTTGTCTTCTTGCTGTGGCAGCTGCAAGGAGACTTAAAGGCTGAGAAGAAAGCAGTAGAAATTGTGGTGAACTGGTACAAGTGGTCTTATCCTTGCATATTACAGCCTTTCCACCAGTCAGAGAGTCTGATACTGCGCTAGTTTTCTTGCCGAAGCCACAATACGTTTATAAGCAAGCGTGTAATATCATTTACAAACTCATATTGGAGTTTAAATAAATACTGGCAGCTATGTCAAAAATAAGTTATTTCCTAAAACAGGTCCTGGATCTGTCTTTTGTAACTGCAGACCCTTTGTGACCTACTACTCAAGAGGCTTCAGCATGTGATTTTTTTGATGAGCTTAAGCAGGCATAAATACAGTCTGCTACCAGGAGATGAAATCATGTCTTCTTGCTCCTTTTACTGTGTATCTTTTCTGCTTATTTAGTTATCATCGCCCCCCACCGCCCCAGGTGGCTAATCTGGCCTGCCTCCTGGTCACAAGCTCTACTGCCAGCACAAAGGAGGCAGTGGGAGTATATGAATGGAAGAAGGGCAAGATTGAAGTCTTGGGTTGATTCTTCATGAAGCCTTACTTTGATAACTTTGTTTTCTCACTTAGTGAGCGATTTGCAAAAGAAAGATTCTATTATTTTGAAAATTTTTTAAGGTGGTTTGTGTTTACCTGTTGTGTAAGTTATTGAAAAATGCTGCATGTGGAGAAAAAACAGAACACTTACTAGCAAGGCAAAATCCCCCATGTTTCAAAACATGTCAAAGTTTATTCCTTTGTTCCTTTCATTTCACCCTGATTCACTCAGAAAGACAGTATGGCAAGAAAAAAAAGATTAATGAAGCACAAAAAGGAGTTGACTTCTATTGAATGTGAAGATCACAATGCTTTAGACTATGTATGTGTGCAGAAACCGACAATTACAGTAATTTCACGATTATAAGCGGCACCATTTTGACTACAATTTTGGTCCAAACCCACAAGTGCAGCTTGTACTCCAGAGCGGCCAATATATGAACAAAGTTCAGAAATTTCCCAACCCGGAAATGCGAGCAGCGAGCAGAGCTGAGCTCACGAATAGAGTACCTGCCAGTAAAACACATGATCATGCAATTGTTGCAAATTGGTTACTCTGTTGCATGGCAGGGGGAGGTGGGCTTCCGCTGGCACCCTGGCCTGGGGGAAGGCGGGCTTGGCTCTGTCCCACCGACAGCGCGGAGGAAGGCGGGCTTCTCCCTGTCCTGCCGACAGTGTGGGGGAACGCGGGCTTGGCCCCGTCCTGCCACCACCCTAGTCTGGGGGAAGGCAGGGACTCCTGCCAGCACCACAGGGGGAGCAGAGCTTGCGAATTGAGCATCTGCCAGTAAAACCCACGATCATGTGATTGTTACAAATTGGTTACTTTGTTGTGTGAGCATCCTTGCCGCAAATGAAAGTGTGGTTTATAATCTGGTGTGGCATATATATTGCTAAAGAACGAAAAGTTGCCAACACCTGGTAGTGCGGCTTATAATCGTGAAATTACTGTATATTAGTAAGGAAAAAAGCTAATTTTTCAGTCAATTAATAATGCCAGATAGTGAGGTATTTACATTAGTTTATAGGTTAGATGTGAATAGTTTAGTGCTATCTGTAGAGACTCAGAACCATGGATTACTATAATTTCACTGTTTTGAATCTTTAATTAAGTCAGCAACAATAAAATGCTCAGGTTCTTTCTACTGTTTTGCTATGGTGTTCTGTAGACAGGTTGAGTTTCCTGGCAAAACTGTTGTCTCGGGAAGCCGCTGACAAGGACTTGCATTCTCACAAAATGGGCTTAGTGGAGGGCATGATTTCTACATTACAGCTTCAGGTAAGTGAGACTGCACAAACGTAGCTGCCTTCTGTTGCTGCCTATTCTGTTTGATTCAATTATCCATCTCCCAGGGAATGCCTTGAGAATACAAGCCATCGAAAAAACATATTCACCTTTCTGCTCTTTGTTATGCTTGTGATGGAAGCACCTTCAGATTTAACTCATTATCTGCAGCTCTGACCAAATGCTGCTGACCTCCACAGCTGCAGAGGTGAGGACATTTCCCTTGCAAATACTTGGGAGAGTCTGCTGAACAACTGGGAAAGAGCTGGCTCTGCAAGCTTGGTGGCACACTGGGACACTGGCAGCCCCAACATGACGTTTCTGGTGCTGTGGCTAAGCTCAGATGCTGGTAGGGCTCTCAGCAGTTCTTGTGGCAGCTGTTACAGAGCTCATCGTTCATTAAGCTGCAGCAGTCCCAGTTAGTTTGCATGTGCACTTTCAAACACTGCTGCACCTTAATTAGCCAAGGAGTTATGAGAAGCCTGAGAACCACTAATCTTGGCGGCTCATGACTGCATGCCTCACTTGAGAAGTCCTCTGAGAGCTGTAATTCTCTCAGGCTCTCAGCACTAATCTACTTAGAGCTGCTATAGGAGATTTTGAACACTTGGCAGAACAGAATTTGCTCAGAGTGAATTTCACTACTCACGGTAAGATTCAAACACATCACAAATACTTTTTGGTTTGAAATTCACTAAAAGAACTCAAAAAGGTCTTATAAGACATATAACATGAAAACTATTTGATGAAATACGCCTCTGAGCTTCTTGTGTGGCATACGAAAGTACTAATACCTTGCAGCTTTTGACTCTCCAGTCAGCCAAGTACAGTAATTTCACAACCATAAGGAGCACCGGACTATAAGGCACACCCCCCGGGAGCCGGCACATTTTGGAACTTTGTAGATCATATAAGGCACACCGGACTATAGGGCGCACTTTTTTTTTTTTTTTTTTTTTTNCGAGGATCCGCCCCCAGCTCCCCTCATGTGGTTTCTGGCCGAGGCCCCACCTCAACCTGGCAGCCATGGGCCCCCAGGCCCGCCTATACCCTGCAGGAGGGGCACTGTGGGCCCCTGGGCCCACCTGTACCCAGCAGGGCTGGGGCATGCCCGCCACCACTCCATGCTGCCTCCACGGGGCTGGGACATGCCTGCTGGGGCTCCACCCCACCTGCACGGGGCCGGGGCATGCCCGCTGCCACTCCGCCCTGCCTCCACCTGGCAACCATGGCCCTGCTGGCTCCCCCTGCGGCTCGCAGCTCTCACTTCCGGGTTTGCAAATTTCTGAACTTTGTCCATCATATAAGGCACACCGGACTATAAGGCACACTTCCGGGTTCGGGGGAAAATTTTAGTCAAAAGGGTGCGCCTTATATTCATGAAATTACTGTAGATTACCGTTTCCAGAGAAGAAAGATTGCCTTTGACAGTTTTTGTCCCTAGAAAATTTTGTCCCTTTCTTCTAAGAGCTTTTCTGTACATCATAACTGTCTTTGTTTCATGCTTGGCTTCATTTCCTAAAGAATTTCAGGGTCCTTCTGCTTTCCTGGCATGGGCAATTCAGGTCTCTGGGTCCAGAAGTCAACAACAGCCCTCCAGGAATCATTTTTTATAACAACACAATATCTCAGATGACATCTTACTATTTTTGTAGGGCCCCAGAGATGGCGTAAGAGGCTGCAGAAGCTCCTGTATGGTCTGTCAAGGATAACAAAAGCCTAGATTTGCTTGAATATTATTGTAAATTAGCAAACTAAAATTGGTCATGTTTCCTGGGTTGGTTCTGGAAACTATTTTTCTTACAGCTATTTTTACAATGTTTTGCATTTCATCTTGATATTAGCCTCTACTGAAATACTTCAACACATTTTCTTGTGTTTATTTCTGGCTCTGGTGTCACATCTTTCTAACAGGAATAAACACAAGTTCTCAATGGCAGAGAGCTATCAGTTTGTTTTCTTGAGCTCCTTAAGTTTTCTCTATGGCTTTAAATTATATTTACATTTCCTGAAAATATTGTCTGTGTCCAACCATTGTGCCTGCTGTATCTTATCACTTGCCCAAAGTGCACAACTCTGGCTGGGCATAAGAAGGGAGAATGTAGGAGAAGGCAGGATTTCCTTTTCCATTGGCACAGGCATGGAGCAAAATACCAGAAATTTGGACATGGGGTTTAAATTGGAAATCCCCACTCAGTATATGATCCATCTATAAACAAGTCTGTAACCCACTGCCTAGAAAGAAATTATCTGTAAATCAAAATAAGGATTTGATCTCAGTTGTGTTGAAGACATCTGAGATGTAAACTCCCAGATTCCCAACATCACTGTTCAGTAGCACAAACAAGGAGATTTGGACAGGATGCTATGCTCACAAGAACATTTGTAAAGCTACAACTTTCTAAGGCAGTAGTTATCTGCTTTGGTTAATACAGGTGAGTGTATATTGTGAAACTAAGCAGGGTAATCAACAGTCTCTTCTCTGTATCTTAATTTCCAATAGACTGTAATTCAGTTTGACTGAAATTCAGTACTGCTAACCATTCTGCAGAACAATGCACATAAAGCTATTCTCAACTAATCAACAAAAAAACCTTTAGGTCAGAAAGCAAGAATTTTCACTTCATGCCTTTTTGATGAGACTAGTATTTTTATCTTTCAGTATAACCACAAGATAAGTGAGTAATTTTGCAGATCCTTTTCTGAAAAGTATGTTTATTCCCAAAACATTGTGTTTGGTCACCTGAGTATTGTGCAATGAAAATCAAGGAAAATCAGCTATTACCACCACCCTTAGCAGAGACACAGAACCATATATTCCTCTAGGCTACCTCTTTGCAAGCAAAACCTCACTGTGGGTGCAAATCTTACTTCCATGACAGCAAAGGCCCACATCAGCTGAAGACTGACTTTCTTTAACTGTCCCAGCAGTATTCAGCTGATCATGTCCAAATTTATTAATGCTATTTAACAGCTAATCTCTGGTTTAATCTCAGGGTTTGCCTAAAAGATGAAATTAGACTGTTGCATTTATAGCAAACCCACAAAAACCTTGAATAAACCCGCTGCTCCGATTTGTGCAAACATCTGCTATCTGTGTATTTGCAGAACCAGAGCTGGGTTGTTTATACTTCCCACTTCTAATTAGTAGCATCTCTAAGAGTTCTGTTTCACCAAAGATTATCTATGGAATATTGGTTATTATAAAACAGAAGGTGAACATTGACCTGGAAGATCTAATTTTCTGTATCTGACCTTGAGAAATAGGCTGAACTCATAGTTGCACATTTTGCTCTGTAAAATAGTATTATTAATATTTTTAAGAAGATAGCTGTAGAAACCATATTATTAAAATCTGAATACACTTTCAAGGTAGACTATATGAAGGTGCATATCCTTATTCAGATCTGCTCCCTGTAAGTATATAATCATTTAGTACTTTAAGAAAGTACTAGATCCTACATATACCCTCTCACATGACTTCAACAATGCCCTGAAGCCTTTATATGAAGCCAACAGACATTTAAGCTGGTCCTGCAACTGAGAAAACAAACAAACAAACAAACAAAAGCCCCAGGATACAATTCCTCCTCTGCTGTGCCAGCACAAGAATTTGATCCCCTGCTTAGTGAACCCCATAGAGTATCACTAATCTCACTGAAAAACTAAGTTCCAATTGCATCATCTGTCTACAGGACTACAGGTAAGTTTTTGTTGCATGTTGCAGTGCTTTTCAAATGCAAGGACAAGTATTTAGAGAGAGACAAGTACAGGCTACTTTTTGTGGGAACACTGATCTAATTAGAAACCAAATTGCAACCTGAAGATACATTCGTGCTCCAACCAGTCACAAGCTTAAAAAAGCTTTTTGAAAAATGTATTGCTGCAGTAAAATGTCTTTTACCAGGACCTATGTTCATAAGCCCAACACAGGAAAAAAAACAGTGACATTCTAATCACTTCTGTGACTCATCAGCTGAATTATTTACACATATTGCAATCAGGCAAACTGGGTAAACTCTGCCATAGTGATGAAGTAATACTGCCATTAAGGGAATCAACTGAACACACACAGGCTATGTAACTCATATATCACCTTTGAGATTGTTAGCACTGGTGACAACGGAAAATAAACAAGCTGAAAAAAGAAGACAAGATTCTGTCAGCCCAATCTGTTCTTTGTTCAGATCCCCAGTGAATGGCTCATTCAGCTGTTCTATCACAATGGTGGAGCTGGTGCAGAGATAAGGCAAAGGAGCCAGAGGTGATGCTGAAAATGCATGAGTAAAAACACTATTCAAAACCCCAGGCAAAATCTACAGAGCTGAATAAAAAAAAATTCCTTATTTGAAATATTACAAAACAATCAAAATCTCTTTTAAGTTCTGAGATTTTATCTTTGTTTGCAATCTTAATATATATGACTTGTTCCAAAGTCAGTTTCTTGGTAGATCACTTTTTCTTGTCATCTACATTTCATTTGCTGGGAATTCATGTCTGCTGAGGGAGTGGCTACCTAACCAAGAAAAAACGTGTTTCATTAATGTAGGAATAGTCATTGTGAGAGAATTACCACAGCTGTTCATAAACTATATTAATGGGTTTTTTTCCCTAAAAGGAATAATAAAACTAAATCTATGAATATGGATGTATCTATACTTCTGAAGAGCTCTTAGAAAACTCTATTTCCCCCTCCTGTCTCACTTGGCCATAGCTAAATACCTCCTCTAACATAATTGTGTTGGAAGCAACTCAATGAAAAATCACAAACTCTGGAAAGCTTGGAATTTGAGCTGTTTTATGAGAAGTCACTCTTCATTGAATACATTAAACTAAGATTAAAAAAAATTAGCTAAAGGATTTCCCTTTTGCCTCAAACATAATTCAGTACAATCAGGTGGAATATAACATAAGCTTTGAAGAAAAAGAAAATTAATAAGACTAGCTCTCTAAAGTAATTTCAAAGGGACTTTTAACTCAGTATCTCACCTAAAATGGCAGTCAACAACAGATGCCTAAGAAAGAGTGTCAGAACAAAGCAATCATATAACGCATCTTCCTCAGCAACTGCACACAGCTTCAAGCAGTGTGGGTCAGGGACCTTCTGAACCAGACATACCTGGGTATTTAATAACTGTTAACAGACACATTTATGGAAAAAAATCCAAACTTTTGACTTTAATGTCCTCAATATCCGGAGTTTCATAATCTAAGGCGCTTTTCTTTCTTCTAAGGACATTTTTTTTTCAGTCTTCTACATGATAATTGTGTTCAATGCTCTCTAGGTCTTCTATTAGAAAAAAAGCCCTTCTATGTTCATTTTTTCTGTGCTTTTCATTACTTGATAATCTCTGCCATATGCCTCCCTAGCTATAGTCTATTGAATTATTACTTGTAAACAGTTCCTTATCTTTGTCAGTCTTTGTCTGTCACCTGTGTCTCTCTGCTATCCCAAGAGCCTGTTCCAAGTGACTTCAAGAAAAAAGTAAAAAAGTTTTTCAGAACATAAAGACTTATAGACTTAAACACATGGCAAAATCTGGTCTTCAGATGTCCCTGCTCATTGCAGAGGAGTGGAACTAGATGATCATTAAAGGCTTCTTCCAACCCAAACCATTCAAGGATTCTGCTGGCTGAAGCACACTAAAGTCATAATAATATTATCCTACATTTAACCTCAGGTAAAAAAAATACTTTGTCTCCATATGGCCTGTATACTCACACTTTGGCTTTATTTTTCTAATATCCCTGAAAACCAAAAGCAGGGACGCTAGTGCTGCTGGCAAACATCTGAAGATAACGTAGACAAAATTAAATGAAAACAACTTTGTAATGCACAGGTTGAAACTTAATTTAAAGCAAAGGCACCTTACTTGGGTTTGATCTCTTCAATTTTACACATTGGCCTAAGCCACCAGAGACACTAGCAGGTATCCTAATTCCCTCTGAATTTTTCCTGGAGCTACTCATCTCTTACCAGGTAGGATTTTAGGGAGATTAATCTCTGCGGTAAGGTGAATCAGTTGTCTAAAAATAGATAGGATGGCAAGGTCAAGCACTGTGAGAAACATCCATCTTATTTCTTGTTAAGGCTCAAGCGTATTTACAAACGCCTCTCAAAACAGCCCAGATCTGCTGTCCTTGTGTCCACAAACCAATTGTAGTATTTTCTATAGCAACAATGGCTTTATTACACAAGAGTAATAAAAATTCTCCAAATAGGAGTGTTTGAGAAGGGAGGTGACAAGCAGCTGGAGTCACTACTGACTGAACAATGCCATACCTGGAAAGAGTGTTTGGTTCCTGCCTGAAGCAGAATTTTTGAGCACTAACAAAATCAACACAGATATTTCAGATATTGATTGCCAAATATCAAACTTCCCATTACCGAACAAGTAACAGAGAAGCTAATGAAGTTCAGCAGTAGGATTGTTTAACTAAAGCAAGGTTGGCTGTGACAAGTCACTTTGTTGGCCATTAAGGACTCGATTTAGTGACTAACCACACCTATTCAGGGCTATTGAGATGCCCAAAATGTCTTGTGTGTCTTTATGCTGCCATCTCAGAGGGTTTGGGGTCTTCTTTTGTTCCTGTGTTGTATCTTGCAGACTTATCTGGATGATCTGTATATCCTTGGATACTTGAAAGAGTGCTAAATGCTTCCCAAAGTCCCTGAGAGGTGGGTCACCATGCAAAACCAACAACTCCTTAGTCTTTTAAGATGGGAAGCTCATGACAAATTTTCAATTTGCCTCCATCTCTTTATTAATTTCTCTGGCCAGCCCTGGCTCGAGGATGTCTTTCTTGTCTGTGCTGGCTCTGGCAGCCTGCTAGGCATCCTCACTAAGGAACGAAACCAAGAAGCAGGAGCCAGGGCACAGGATCCTCGCCACCTCCTTGCCCTCACAAGCACCGAAAGGCTCACACTGAAGGAAGGAGAAAAGGGTGTCACATCACACGAAGAAGGGAGAGGGAGAGGCCCCGTGTGTGTCAGATCTCGGCCTACGGTGACTCCTCCGCACGAGGGGCACGGACAGGCACGCTCACGCCCGCTCCCAGGGCAAGGCAGACCAGGCCCGGCCCCCGCTCCGCCCCGGGGCTGGCGGCGCCTGCGCGGGCGCGGTGCGGGGCGAGCGGGCTCCGTTCCGGTGCGGGCGGGCTCCGTTCCGGTGCGGGGCGAGCGGGCTCCGTTCCGGTGCGGGCGGGCTCCGTTCCGGTGCGCTCCCGTTCCGGTGCGCTCCCGGCCATGGAGGCGGTGCGGCGGTGGCTGCTGTGGCTGCAGGGCCTGGCGCTGCTGTGGGGCCGAGCCGTGGCGGGGCTGGAGCAGATTCTCAGCACGGTTCATCCGGCGCCGGCGCAGGGTAAGGAGGGGCGGGCAGCGCGGGGTCGTTCCTTTCCCTTCCCTTCCCGTCCGTCCCGCGGGTGCTGCTGGGCGGGCTGGGCCGGGGGCCGCGCTCGGCCCGGAGCCGGGCAGAGGGGCAGGCGGTCAGGGCTCAGGCTCTCCCCGAGGCCTGCAAGGGCCCGGCACCGCCCGAAGCTCCTTCGGAGAGCTGCGGAGAGCTCGGGGCTTGCCGCGGTGCTGTGCCCGGCGTGCTGGGCCGCGGGCCGGGCGGAACCGCCCGCTCCCGGCCGAAGGACGCGCTGATGGTGCTGGGCTTGCCTTTGGGGGTGTCCACACCTCTGCGGCCCGGGGACAGCGGTCACAGAATCGCAGGATGACGCACACTCCAAGGGTCCACAGTGGTCTCCTGATCCAAGTTCTCTTGCTCAAGCTCGGTTGTCCTAGAGTACACAGTCGGCCCGGTTTGCTCAGTCCTGGGTGATGATGAGGAATGTGGCTCGGGAGAAGCCGACGGAGATGTTCGTCCCTCCGTTCTGTTGCAGTCGTTTATCTCTTCACTGCTGTTGGCAGGCAGCTGGTGAAGCTCGGCCTCAGATTTAGTTGCCACCGACAGATGTGACCACAGAGGTGCACATCAGGTTGGTTGGCATCAAATTTGGGTATCTCAAGTGCACTTTGACAGGTGTGTCTATATTCCCACTACAGATGTTTAATTTCCTTTAGGGAAGGGTTTTTACTTGAAAAGGAAGTCTCCAGCTTTTTGAGACAACTAACTTAAAGCAAATCAGTCTTGCTAATTCATGTTAAGAAAGCTTGTTTGTTTGGGTGTTTTAAATCTCATATTGAAAAAGCAATTAAGTATTTTTATAATAAACGTGGTGGTACTCCATGTTGAAAAATCGCATTTGAAAATTTTTGAGTAAAACCAGAATGGTTTCTGAACCTACTCCTTATACTGTTTTTTTATGAATTGGCAAATGGGCCTTGCACTTAGGCTGTTAATTGGTACCTGTAACAATTCAATTGGTAAGGGGGTTTTCTGTATGAATATATTAGTTAAAGATAAATATACTGGTACATAAAATGCATTTAGTGTTAAGAATTAGAACCAGGAATATTTAATATTGAATTATGAAAAGAAAATACTGGAATATATGGTTGTCTCACAAGCAAGTAACTCTAGCTCAAATTGACAGCTGCTTGTGACTAATGCTCCATTTGGACATAATTTCCCTTTATGTTTGTGATATACTGAAATAAGAACAAGCTTGTTTCATTAACTGGTATAAAAATTATCATAGGAACTATAATTATGGGAAGAAAACTCCAGATTCAGACTAGGAAAGGAGATTCCTCCTCTTCTTTCAGGTAGTTCATCTAGGTCAAGACTATGGCATGTATGTAGTCCTGTGAGCAACACATTATGTCTGAATTATGGATAAAAAAAGACTGGTCTTAAGATGATTAACATGAGGTACTTCTAAAAAAAGTAAATATGAACACCAGATCTTATTGAATTCTTGCATACTAACTTTATGTCCTATATTTGGAAGTGTTTTTTAATGTTATTTAAAATAGTATTATTTGGAGTACTTTATCTTTAAAAACTCTTTAATATAATATCTATGGAAAAGGAGAAATCCTAAGCAAGGGTCAGATTTTGCCAAGTTTCCAAAGCTGCACTATTTGGAATGTTCCGTAAGTTGAAGTGCGTAGTTCTTGAATTTCAGCAGAGATAGCAGGAGGTTCTTGGGTTGCATCTTCTGTGTTGTCAGAGAAAGCAAAGTAAGGTTAAAGGTAAGCTTGAATTGATTCCCTGTGTCCAAGGTTGAACTTGCATGTTTTTTTTCTCTGTTTGCTGCAGTTCTTCTGGAATGGAATTACTGAGATTTAATTTCTTCAGTCAAAATCACTGCTTGTATCTAGGATTAGGGAAACAAAAAGGTTAAATATTAAGATAAATGCTTGACCTTATGGAATAAAAATAAATAAATAATCTCTGTGTATTTTGGTTTTGTTTGGTTTTTAGCATGTTCAGCATTTTCCCAGAAGTCCTGTGAAGAATGTCTAAAAAATGTTTCGGTAAGATTTTTAACATCTTTTTTGATTGATAGGAACTTGCTTGTCTTATGCATATTTTGGCTTTAAGAGAAAAGTATTAATTGAATTGTTTTGATGATTGTGTATTGTCAGATTCTTTTTTCATTGGGAATGAATCAATTGAAATATTTTCTTGTACTGCAGCCGCTGCTCCAGCCAGTAGCTGTGTCAGGCATTGCCTTTTGGTTAGACATGTTTCCAGTAGCTGGATGCAGGAGTCTCCATCAGTGATACAGCTGGGCTTTCTGGGCTCTCAGTTGACACCAACAGTGTGCAGTCATTAGGATTAGGAGAGACCTCATGAGCCACCTAATCCAGCTTCCTACTCAAAACACGATCAACATTATGTTCAGAGTTTAACAGTGACTTTTATTATGCTCCCTATTAGTTGTTATTTTTAACTGTTAATTCTTACTAAATATTTGAATAAAAAAAGCCATATTCTCATCTAACATCTGTCATTAAAAGGGCATGGTTTTTGCAAAGTGAATTCTATTTTCTTAGGTTTTTTTGTTGTTGTGTCCTAAGGGGTATGTTTAACTTGTACAGTCTAGCCAGTACAAAATAGTAATACATTCTTCTTGTATCCACACTGTTCAAGAAAGCAGAATCTGCTGCAACAATTTCCTTTGTATTTAACGTTTTGTAATCCATTAAGGGCAAGATAACAGGCTTTGTGCAATTGAGGATGTATGACAGAGAAGTTCTTGATAGTACTGTTAGATAAAGCACAGTTCTTGGCTGAGCACGTTTTATAATGGATCCTAAAAAAACATGTTCCGTCAAAGATTCTTATTGTCGTTATTCAGAACTGTTCAACTGTTTGAGTTGTGTGGTAAATGATTTCTGAATAAATACTTATTTTAACAGATGAAAACTGAAACCTAAGCTTGTGTTTAGTGATGACTTTAACAGCACAAATGTTGTGCTGGAATTTTAACTATAACTCATATAAAATTTTAAATTTTAAAAATATCCAGATATGTTAGCATATGCAATGAAGGTACACAGAAGTACTTTGCAACGCAGACTGGATGAGGCTGTATCATTCATTTCCTTGGAGAAAAAGCTCCTGTAGACTTATAAGGATTCTTTACTATTTTCTTTCTGTTGATAATCAAATACAAGACTGAAGTAAGATTATAGGTGCATTTTTATTCCTTAAACATACGAGGTGTTTTAAGATTCTGAACAGTCAGCAGTCTGTTTTTGTATTTCATATTTGTTAATTCCAAACCCATTTTCCCCTCAAGTATGCAGACTACCTCAATATGTTCCCAAATATTTTTGGGCTAGTGTTACTTGTAAGTACAAAATGTTCTTATTCACCATTCAGTTTAAGTTTTGCTGAGAAATTGTATGAGGACTTCTGTAGGCTTCATAAGACAAAGCACTTTCATTTCTCCAGTATTACGTTCACAGAAGAAATCTGTCTTTGGAATGGCGCACTAAATCACTGACTGTTTTTGAAAATGAATAATTTGGGACTTTTCTTGTTTCTTTTGCACAGTGCCTTTGGTGTTACACCAACAACACATGTATTGATTACCCTGTAAGAAGTATTCTTCCACCGTCTTCATTGTGTTCTCTCTCACATGCTCGATGGGGAGTTTGCTGGAGTAGGTACTAATTTTACTTCTGCTGTAGAGAATTAATTATGAGTATAATTAAAGTAAGACAGCTTGCTAGAGCTGTTTCCTGATAATTTATTTGGAGGGATGGGTCGAGGAGGCAATGGTTATGATTTGGAGCCATAGCTCTAATCTTCTGAACTTAGAAGTCATTGTTGAAGTTTCTTTGTGAACAGCCAGTGTTGGTATGCTGATGCAATGGCTTTAAAACATTTTTACCTTCTTTAAAATTTCTGAAAGTGTTGGATGATTTGTCTAGATCCATGGTTCTGTTATGTTCCAGTGGCAGTAGGGAACCAGCACCATAGGAATAGAGTCACACACAAATTCTTGACTAGATTAAAAAGTCCAGGTAAACTTTATAAATTCTGTATTCTTACAGAAGGCCTTGTGCTTTGTTTTCTGGGAACAGGCATTTATGGCTGAGGCTTTTGTTGGAGTTCTTTAGGGTATGGTAAGAATATAATTTCTGTGATAAAGCTCACTTTTAAGAAAATTGAGCTTGCAGTGTTGTAGTAAATGAAATATTTAACTGACTTTTTTTCTGAAATTGTGGAGGGTTGACTCCTGCCAGTAGCTGAGTACTCACACAGCTGCTTGCTTCCTTCCTCTCTCACATGGCCCCAGTGGGATGGAGGAAGGAAAAGGATTAAGAGCAGAAAACCTCCTTGACTGAGATAAAGACAGTTTAAAAAGGGAAGGAAAAAGAGGGAGAGGAAAAAATGCAATTTTTTTTGCCAACCCCCCACAGGCAGACTGATGCTCCCCAAACAATAGATTCCCATTGGAATTGCTTTCCCCTTGGAAGCCGGTTACACCCTCCGCTTACCTTTCCTTTATCTCAGATTTTTTGCTGACCAGGACATTATAAGGTGGCCAGTTTGGGTCAAGTGTTCTGTCAGCATCCCCTCCTGACCTCTCCCCGTCTCTTGCTTGTGTCCAGCCCTACCGACTGGGGGGAAACAGAGGGAAGAGGGTGGGGGGAAGGTGGGAAAATACTTCGGTGCTCTTCAAGCCTATTCAGCAACAGCCAAAACATTGCTGTGTGTTACCAGCATGTTTGAGCCAGAAATCCAGAACACAGCATCTAATCAGCTGTTATGAATTAAGTTAACACTCTCAAACACACCAAGTAGAGAAACACATGTCCTTTTCCACTGATGCTAAGTGTGGTCTTGACAGCTTACTGCTGCTGTGGAAATGGCTTCTGTCTTGTCTTCCATTTGTATTTCTAGATTGACTGTAGCTTAAATACAGAATGAAAACTTCATAATGGAGCACATTCTCAGAAAAAAAAAAAAAGTAGAAAAAAAGCCCAAACCAAAACAACAACAAAAACACCCTCAAATATACATTTCCTTAATAGTTTTTTATAAATTACAGGCAGCAATATGCCATGGGGTTTGTATGGTCTTATTGACACTGTCTTCTACAAACACAGCAGGAAAAATAATTAACTTGTGAAGGTGGTGGTGATGTTTGGTTTCTTTTCCTCTGAGCAAATAAAATAAGAGATGAATGTTCGCCATTGCTGAAAATGAAGGTGAATAGTGCAGATTTCAAAGTCAAAAATAAATGGCTTCCAGCTACTATTTTATATGAATTACATGTGTTGACAGATTATTAACCAGAATGAAGTGAAGAACAGTGTAATACAAAGTAGCTTAATTGTGTTGGGTGTTTTCATGAATAGTAAGCAGATGAAACAGGTACTGGTGCCAGGAATGCAGACTGAAAACTGACAGTCTTTTCCTGCACTTTAATAGGTTTGAAAAAATCTATTTTGTTTCAATTAAGTAGTATACTTTTGAAAAAAAATTAAATTTTGTTTCAAACATTTTTTAAAAAATTTTTTTGCTTTACTGGATGAGGTATATTTAATTTTTTGTAACTTGTTGGAAGGTACCGGAATGAGAAATGTACTTTTACTTAATATCTGTTCAATGTAGATCATGCATAATAGTAAAGTTAGAATGTGGCATACTGCATTTTGTCTGGGGTTGCTGAAGAGAATCATGTGGAGGTTTTGCATATAGGGATGAAAAAATGTCTGGGAAGGAAGAGAAGAATTATTAGAAAGCTGAATGTTACTGATGGAGTCTAACAAGTTGAATATATTAATGTTTTTCAGTAAACTTTGAGGCTTTAATTATTGCCATGGCTGTGGTAGCTGGACTCATCCTGGTGTCCATAACAGTCTGTTGCTGTTACTGCTGTTACTGCAGAAGACGTTCCAGGAGGTAAACATATATATTTGTTTCCTTTACTAACACTGGGTCTTCCCTATCTACCTACAATTTTTACTCCACTATGCTAAGAATATTTTCATTTAGAAGCAGTTTTGGTCACTGTATTTATTTGAGAAAGACAACAAGCTAAGAGACATTTAGTGACAGGTAGTATGACACTGGAAATTACACTGAAGTGGTTTTTCTAGTGGTAAGAGCACTGATGTGTCTGACTTCAGGTAAGCTGTTGCTTTACAATTACACTTCTACATTTTACACTTTATTAACATTGGACATGAAATCTTTCAATGACCACATAAATCCTTGCTTCTTGTGATAATGGTATATATAAGTTCTGCCAAGGCAACCTCCTGGTACAGCAGAAAGGGACCAGGTAAGTAACAAGTAACTGAACAGCAATGTCCATCATCATCACTTTGTATCCATCTTTCTGAGTTGCTCTAGGATCTGTCAGCAGTCATTGTCTGAGGGATTAGCTGTCTTTGCCAATCCAAAAAGATACTCTAAATGTGAGATAATACCTCTTTGCTCTAAGATACTAAGAACCATTTACTTATTTTCAAGGAAAGTAATACTGCAGAAATTAAATCTTCTTGAGATCTTGGAGAACTTGTAAATTTTTTTAAACTGTCTTCTCTAAGTAGCTAATACTCTTAAAAGGAGGGAAGTAGTTGATGAGTAGCTAAAATAGGTACATCAATGCTGCAGTGTGAAGTGGTACATACAGCACAACATGCTTGCCTTTATCACTCAAGTTTTAAAGCTTTCTGCACAGTATAGTTTCAGCTAGCTCTGTTCTTTTTGTCCTTCAGTACTTCCTGTATGAATAAAATGGGGATCTTATTTCTCAGTCAGAAATTATTTCTATACTTTTTAAAGTATCTTTGACTCATTGTTCCTGTTTGAGATTTGGTTTTGGATTTTTTTAAAAGAACTTATGTAACTACACTGTTTAGTGCTGACCTTAAAGCCAGAGCAATATGATACATGTGTGGCTTTAAAGAAATGTGGAAATAATTGTAAATAACATCTCGTTCCTTTCTCTCTTCCCTGAGGAACAAGAGTGTACCTGTTCTGCCCTAGTGCAAAAATAAATACTCTTTAGCCCTGTGCTGATAAACCCTGAAGATGTAAAGAACAGGTTTTGATCTTGCATAAGATCTGCCAACATCCTCTGCACAACAACTGAGTAGCCCCTGTGGCTGATATGTCAGCAAATAAAGCTTGAATACTGTGAAAAGAGATATTTGTGCCAGACTTCAGTTTTAGTAGCTAAGTTGTCAATCAGTACTGTAACATCTAATTCTATAAATAGAGGGTTTGTTGAGAGTCATCTTATGCCAAGACTCCAGAGGTGTCAAGCTTAATCTGGTGACCCTTAGAGGATTTAAAGGTCTTGTCAATCTGAGGTCCAGCTTATTTCAGGAGGAGTCAGAATGTGTTATTACACTGAAACATGACACATTATTGGCTTTAAGCCCACTAATTCTCAGCAGGAATTCTTTTACTCTCTTCTCCCTTATTTTTGGGGACTCATTTTTCCACAAAAGAAACTTTTTCTTTTTCATGAAGGAGAAAGGAAAGGTTGTGGAAATGTAGTACTAGATCTGTTTACTGACTTTTTAGGTATCATGTTATCTGAGGTGTAAGCTTGTTTTGGAGAAATAGTAGAGTTTCTTTTGGGAATTCTTAAGCTATAGTGTTTGTAAGTGTTTGACAAGCCTGAACTTACCTTTTGCTGGAACACAGAGAATATTTAAGTGCATTAACCCCCACATCAGTAATGTAATTTGCTCATTTGTGTCCATCCTACTGCAGGAAGTCTAGGAATATTGGTGCATAGATTTTATTTTTATTCTGTATTTTTGGACTTCTAAGAGTCTGGTTTCATGTAGTTGTGGGGGTTTCATGAACAGCTGTTATTCATGAAACTCTACTAAATAGACTCTCATGAACTTCCATTATCAACAATGTTTTTATTTGTGTAATAACAAACTTTCTGAATTTGGAAGATCAGTTCATTCAAAATATCCAGAAATCAGAAGATACTTAATGCTCTTTAATTACAGGGAAGAAATAGATTTTCTGAATCATGTACCAGCATTTTATTTATTTGATACTTTCATATTTTGCAACACCAATTGTGAACATTATTGCATAAATTATAAGACATGGGGTCTCCAGTAAAGCAGTTTTACAGGAGGGTGCCCAAGAATGGAACCTTCTAGTCATGCTGGACATGCTGATGTGGAGAATTGATTAGTTTTCCAAAAGGGTCTAGCATTGTTTTCAAATAAAAGTGACCTGTTTTGTGTATTTCCTGCTCCCCCAATATTTTTCTTATTTTTAGGTAGATAAAGCTGGAGCTAAGAAATTTGTTTCTGAAATGTTGCATGGATTCTGAAGTAATCACTTGTATTGAAATAACTAAAATGTTCAGAGAGATGTGCTGTGTGAGCACATGAAAGAATTGAGTTCATACTTCCAGACCTGAATGTGTCTAAATTTTGTGTATTAAAGCTTTTGACATGCTGTAATTAACCACTGGATGTCACTCTTGCTTAACTTAGATATTGGTGGCTGCAGATGTGTGGCAGTGTTGCTCAGGTGTATTAATGTAAATATTAATCTCAGACATCTTCGGAACTGTATTCACTTTTGGAAGATGATTAGCACCTGGGCAAGCATGGCAGTTGTCCATTTACTAATCCTGAAGAATCATGATAAATTCTGTCAGGGAAAAACTAACAGAAAAAATGTTTGACATTTGCTTCAGAGTCCTACAAGTCTTACATAGTCTGTCTAAGGGTTAAGTGAGGCTGAGCTTTCTTCAAGGCAGGACACAAAGGTGAAGTGCAACAGAGTTCAGTAGAGCATATCTGCAATGCACAGCTCAGATGTACTGTGTAGGTTCATCATTTCCCAGAATCACGCAGCTGACACTCAGGTAAATCCTTGCTCATTCCAGAACAGACTCATTTCCTGGGGCAGCTTGAGATTGGATAGTAATGGTTGTTGGAAAGATAAATTGTTCTGACATCAAAGGTTTATGAACCATCAATCTTATTCCAGAGGACAACAATGGACTTAACTGTGTATGTGCAGAACACTGAGTCTTAAATGGGGTGTGACACTTGGGAAAAAGGGCAATTAGGAATTCTGCTTCTGGAGCAGTCTGCGTCCTCCTCCTAAGAAGCTGTAAATAGTCCTATGGAGGCTGAAGGGCATATTACTACATGAGTAGAGCATTTGGTTATTATAAACTGTGAAAGAATAATTCCACAAACTTGTCAAGTATACTTATTCAGCTGTGAAATTTTACGTGGCTGTGAAGTAGTATCTCTGGTCGAACTATAAATTCTTTTTGAAAGTAAGTAAAGTAACTAAATAGTGATAGTTTAGCAATAAAGTTGCTTTTCCCTTCTCTTTTCTTTCCTTCTCTCCTTATTTTTCTAGCAGACTAGATGAAGAAGAGGAGCAACTAGCTAGAAAGAAAGAGGAACGAAGACTACAGTCTCTTCAGAGGTAAATCTTGACAGCCTCATGTATAGCTATACACTTCCTTGTCATGTAGGATTATTCTGCCTTTCTAAGAAATACATGGAGTACTAAACAAAGGGGCATTGTGATGTTAGGCATGACAGTATCAGGTTTTTACAAAACAGAGCTTTATTATGAGGTTGATTAGGAGCTTTATTGCTGTAAATGAGCAGAGTGCAAACAAGTTAATGCTCGGTGTGGCAGGTACCATGAGTGCTCTGTGCATCATTGCAAGGTAGTGACAAACATTATTCAAGAAGAGAACAGATGCAAATTTGTTTTCATAAACATCTGAATTTGTGAGCTGAAAGTGTCAGACTTGAATGTGCCTGGAAGGGTTAGAAATAGGTGTCCAACTTAGGAAATTTGCTCACCTACAGTTTCTTAGATAAATTATATTGGATATTTGCAATGGATCAGAAAAAAGGGAATTTTTCTACCTGTTACTCCAGTTATAACTAGTCACAGCACAGGAGGCTGAGTGCTAGTATGAACATGATGTTTTTCCTATAATGCTTTTGATTCTTTCTAAAGAGAAGGGATCCAGTGAGGAATATCAACATTTTTTTGTATGCAGACCCATGTGCCTTGTGATGAAATGTACATCCTTAATTATGCAGTTAAGACATCCTTAAATTCAGTTAAGACAGGACTTACCTGTATTTGTTTTAAAGCAGGCTTCTGACTAGGTGCATAACAGGGGATGATTGTGTTCCATAACCTTTCCACTGTGATTTGTGTATCAGCTTGGAATTGTTGGTACAGTTAATCTGTAGGAAGTCTGATGCTTCTGGAGTGTAAGGTGTGCTGTGCACACATCGAGCAAGTGGTTTGCACCAGGCAATTAGCAGCACAGAGTTAATACCAGCTCCGTTCTTGAATTTAGCCTGGGAGCAAGGATCACAGGGAACAGACTGCACTGCCAGAATGATTGCTGCTGCCTTACATAGAGCAGCATTCCTCTTTCTCAGCTTGTCTCGGGAGTGTGTCTGTGAAACAGAAACTTTTAATTGCAGGAGAGAGCTTAGCAGCAGCCCTGGGGTGTTTACATGTTCTGAACATGCATACCTATTGTGAGTGTGGCTGGAGGTCATGGGAAAACACAAGGAGTAGGGCACTTGCAGCACCTAGAGCACTTCACCCTACCCACTGCTTGCTTCCTCTAAGACATTTGGAGGATGAATTGCTAGCAGCAGGCTGTAGAACAAATTAATATTCTCAACAACCTATTTTTGACAAGCAATCTGCAAAAGAAAACACTGCCTTTTACTGTGTATTCCTTCATTTCTACTGTGAAGTTTTCACATAGTTTATGAAAATAGCTGAATAGATGTTCAGATAAATATCATGGGAGAAAAACAGGCGCAGCATTGACCTTGTGTCTGTCTGGTTTTGTTTTTTTGTTGTCATCTTATATGTTGTTGTTTGGTTTTTTTTTTTTTTTCTGTGAACAACAGCTACTTCCAATACAGCTATTCATATCAGTTGGCAATGGAAGGTGAATAGGAGTAGTCTGAGCTTCATTTCATTATTTCATTAGTGAATAGTAGAAACAAAGTAAAGAGGCCCAAGTTCCATGTAAATATTTTTTGTGGAAGGTTTAAGATGATTGCAGTGCCTAATATTTTCTGTCTTTTTCAGTACTCTGTAAAAGTCTGCTTTTGAAGTTTAATATTTGCATTAAAAATCAGTTAATTATGGATACTTTAGTGTCGCTTTGGAAGATGCATGTTAAAATGAAAAGTGAGGGTAATTATGTTGGCTTTCTGCTTGTCTACACAAGGCTGAAACTAGCTGTCAGTTTACTGAAAAGGTTGGAAATCACTGGTGATGGTTGAAGTTCGCACTTACAGTGAGGAGCACGTAGAGAAGGATGCCTGGAGTTCAATTTTTGGCTTAAAACAGATATCTTATTGCATAGCTTTAGTCCTTTATTTGACTTCATCATCTCTAACATGAAAAGTTGTTTTTGAGCATAGCATTGAGTAGTGAGTATATTTGAGTTACTAGTAGTGAGAGTAATTGAGTCTATACTCAATTATTTACAGCTTCAAATACGTGGTATAAGTTAGATTTATATAATTTATAAGTCATTTATTTTAGAAGTTTATAAACAAATACTAAGCAATAAGATTCAGTGCCTAGTATAAATTGGTAGTGTATTGGTAAGGGAGAACAAGGAGAGAGGCCAGGGGAAGAAAATATGGTCGTTTATTTGTGAAGAACCAAGTATGGAAAATTATTATGTGAATTGTTAGTATTGAGAAAAATGCTTCCTCAGCTTACAGCAGTGGGGACAACTTGCATGAGAAACCAAGAGTTTAGTATGTGTAAAATGGAGTAATAGCAGTACTGTTAAGAAATAGAACCAACTTGGAAGACTGAAGTGACTTGAGCTGATTGTGAGATATGGGTTGTGCAGTAATTCAGGGTGGCTGCTTCAGGGACTGCCTGTTCAGAGCTGTGTCTGGTTCTTCTGGGTTGATGTGTACCTAAGCTTTATTTAACTGAGCAAGGATTTAGTCATGGCTGAAGGGATGCTGTCGTGGCTGCCTGTCAGAGTTTGGATTTTTCACTGATATTAATGGTTTTACCCTTCAAACTTAATTGGATGTTTGGTGGTTTGTTTTAAATTGCCTAGGGAGGTATGCTAAAGCCTTTCTGAGGTTTAAAGCCTACACAGCTTGATTTTGCACCATCCCCTTCTTAAGCATGTGCTTTCTGAATTCAGAACTGATTCACACTGACTGTTGAAATACAGCAGCAATGAGTCTCCATTACTTCAGACAGGACATGCAAAACAAGGAAGAAATGCCATTAGTACCACCAGTAATAAACCTGGTTTGAAAACTGTAGAGAGGAAAGGTTTAGCTTTATATTGGAGAAAGCTGCTTTTAGCAGAATTTCTCTATTCTCTTCCTGATATCCCTTGCCCCGTATAATATCTTCGTGTTATGTACCACAGAAAGCAGCAATCCTGTTGTCAGGTTACCTTCAATGGGTAAATTTGTCTCCTCTTTTTTTTGTTCTCTTCAATGTCTCAATCCTGACTTTCTTCCTCTGCATGAATTTCATTACCCTGACTCTCCAATTCCTCTTACTGCATTTTGGCTAGGTTGCTTTGTTTACTGTGCTGCCTGGGCTTATTAATACAGAGGGATGTAATGGACCTGGGTATCTCTGGGAAATAGGAGTGGAAGGTTTAGAGTCTGTCTTGTTTGGTTTTTCTCATTGTGCTTTATCTGCCTGCTTTTCCAGAAGTGCAATTGCTGGAAAAGGCCAGTTCAGCCCTCAGCTCTGTAGGAAGCCGGATAATTGCTTCTGAGGACACACAGGATCTGATTAGCAGTAGGAATTGTTTGGAGGTGGAATATGCATAGGGCAGATGGGATCTTCGGTGAATTAAGCTGTCAGTGCTTAACAGCTCTCTGCCGAATATGTGCAAATTGGAAACCAGCAGAAGTCACAACTTGTCTGGGTTGAATTTTGACAGGGGGTAGCAAAGGATGTAATTAAAATTTTTTTTTCTTTTTTTTTTTTAATTTTTGTTAGAGCAACTTTTTTTTCCCAAATTCTATGTCTTTTCCTCAAGGTATATAGATCCTGGATCATACTCACGAAGCAGTTGTGTAGGAACTTCTATGGGTTTTTTTTTAACTAAGCAAAATAGATCCTTCCTTTGTCAGATAGGAAAACTATCTGAGGAAAGATGGAATTTTTTCCATTTAAACATCTTTCATTTTCCCTCCTTCACCTTTGCAAAGGGGAAGGAGAAATTGAGTCATCAGACACTTGGTTTATGTAAATAATTTAATTTTGGCAATACTAGATACAGCCTTGAAAACAGTCTCCTATTCAGACAACATAAAAGCCAATTTGTATTTAGCACAGTATTTAATTTCTTCTCTGCATGGATGCCATGCTGGATTTTAGAAAGCAATAGTTTTCACTTAGACTTGCTGTACATCTTAAGCGAAATAGTAATACACCTTTTTGTCCTTTTAGAATTATTATATTGAATTAGTATTCTGAAGTATGTTTTGTGCACAGCTAAATTTTACAATTGTGCTCCCTGCTGGAAAGCATCCAGTAGTTTTCTAGTGTAGTATATTGCCTTGGTTCTTATGTATAGATGAACACCTCAGTGTGTGAATGTGTGCGTACATATAGATGCTTTACTTTTACATAGGAAAGAAAATAAAAGTATTTCTTATTGTTTATTGTAATACACCTTATGTTACTATAAATTAGTAAGAATTTATGGTAAATCTTACAGATACAGTGTATGGAGATACTTAGAGATGAAGTGTAAATTGAAAGATTATATATGTATAACTGCTAAGTGTGATTTTTTTAAAAAAAATTTTAATGTACAGTAATTTCACGACTGTAAGGTGCACCCTTTTGACTAAAATTTTCCCCTGAACCTGGAAGTGTGCCTTATAGTCCAGTGCGCCTTATATAATGGACAAAGTTCAGAAATTTGCAAACCCAGAAGTGTGAGCCACGAACTGTGGGGGGAGCTGGCAGGGCCACGGCTGCTGGGTGCAGGGGGGCCTGGGGGCCCATGGCACCCCAGCAGGCATGCCCTGGCCCCAGGGAGGCGGGGCAGAACGGTGGCAGGCATAGCCCCAGCCCCGCTGGGTACAGGCGGGCCCGGGGGCCCGTGGCACCGGTCCTGCCGCGTACAGGCGGGCCCAGGGGCCCATGGCTGCCGGGTTGAGGCAGGGCCTCGGCCAGCAGCCGCGCTGGAGGAGGATCCTCGCTACAAAAAAACAGTGCGCCCTATAGTCCGGTGAGCCTTGATGTACAAAGTTGCGAAAGTTGCCGACTCCCGGGGGTGTGCCTTATAGTCTGGTGCGCCTTATGGTCGTGAAATTACTGTAATTACTAATACTAATGTTAAAAATGCTGTTGTCCTTTTTGGGTGTAGTTATAGTTTGCTTACAGCTCAAAAGAATCTGACTGTTCTTTTGATGCTTTTATTTCTTGCAGGAGACATGAAAGAAAACTGAAGCATGATGAAATACGTAAGAAGTATGGTATGTGTTATCTTGTTTTGATTCTATGCCTACATTTATTCCTTTTCCCTAATTATTGTTAAAATTCACAGCAGAAATAAGCTGCTTTATGAGTGGCAGAAGTAATCAAGCCCAGTTTTCTGCTGATGCCTGTCTTCTGACAGCTGATCTCAGCATGTTTGTGGTACTGTTCTCTTCTTGCACTGGCTGTCCAGCTGGGAAGAAGACAGTGTTCTTAGGATGGGCACATAAATATATTTATTAAAATAAGTGGTTCATTCTGTCCCTAAGTAAGAGGGTATGGGGGCTTTTTTGTTTGTTACTAAATGTGATAAATCAGCCTGCTTGAACTTTGCTACTAGAGTCATGTCTATTGAAGGAGGACAGACTGACTAAGTAGATAACAAGCTTTTTAAATGAAGCTTGAAAAAGAAGGATGGAGGATGCAGCCTTATGTAGGGATAAATTTTTTTTTGTTTGTTTTTAAGTGGAGCTGTGGTCCAGTTGTAGAAGAATCTAGACTGTACGACCTGCTGTGTTGTATAGGAGGCTCTTATTATGTAGGCTTGTCCGTGCTTGCACTTGTCATTTGATTTGTTCATAAGGTTAATAGTACTGTGTATTCAGAGACAATTCTGCTAAAACTCTGCTGTGTTTTTTATTATGCAGATTGCACTAATGTCAAAGAAGGTGTTTCTGGGGGTCTGAACAGTCACTCAAAGCTGTTAATTTTCATCCTCTTGTTAACTGATTGGCATAGTCTAGGAATGCCTTCATGAATCTGCAGCCTGCCCTTTGCCTGATGTGGAAATGATACAGACAAACTCTGTAGGGAATGCTGTGACTGGAGAACGTTTGTAAAAGAATGCTCCTTTGCTGGAACAGAGGAGAACTATACTGTGAAGCTTGAGCTACAGGAGAAAGAATGTTGTAGAAACTGGAAGTAATTTGTGTTAAACATTATTCATGGAAGTTGTTCTGTAGTGTTTTACAGGATAATTAACCCTGTATCTCACCCACAGTTCAGTTTCAAGAAGTGTTTGAGTGGTTGACAACAGTAGTCCAGATGTTGAAAGAGCTAACAAAATCCAAGTGCAGCATAAAACAACACAGGCTTTTTGTGTTTGTTTCACCTTAGAAGAGACCTCACAGTCAGTCTCAGCAAGTTTGAATCTTTGGGAGAGCTGGTGAAGAACTTAGGGCAATGGCTGTGTCCCCACAGTAACTTGCAGCACTCAGTGCAGATGGAGCTTTACATCTCCTGGATGCAGCCAGTATGCAGGTCCTGGGTGCAGAATTGCAGTTTTCATATCAGAGCCCTGCACTGGGGTTTGGTGGTGTGAAAGCTGCATTCAGTTCTGTTCTGCTTGTGAAACTAGTACACTTGTCTCTGCATGGGTACATTTTACTGGAGACAGTTTTCTGTTCAGTGCTTAACTTTCAGACCCTTGTGGAGTGCTTTGCTGGATCTTGTTGGAGTACTTGAGCTCACTGAAATTTAAGACTGTATAACAGAATGCTTCTGGAATACAGACATTGAATTCATTAAGTCAAGTATTGCTTGTAGCCATGCTGTGCACACAGTCATAGGAGAGCTAGTGTCATTTTGCCTCCACTGTCAATGAATTAATGAGAAACAAGTTCACAGTTCATTGTGTTAATGGAAAGTGTTCTTTTTTTGTAAAAAGTCAGATATAGTCACTTCTTCCTGCACTTATGTTTTGTAATGCTGCTTACCTGCACCAGATTGCAATTGGACTATAAAACTTAAATTTTGTTAGCAAACTTCTGTATAAAGTTAATTGGCAGGTTTGCTGTAGTGCCTAAGCAAAGATTAATTCATATTATCAGATATATCAATTTGAGGCCTGGAATCTCCTGGTTAATTTTTGTCTTAAAGAAAAATCTAACTCTCACATAAACCTAATTAACACATCCTTAAAGGATGTATGTAACTGAGGGAAAATGAAATACAAAATACGTATAAATTTTGAAATCCAAACATACGATTGCTGTTGAATATAAGGGTTGCATTCTGCTAATATGTGGAAAAATGATTGTCTGAGGCATAGACTTAGATCTTCTGTCCACATTTTTTACTGTCTAGAAAATACAGATGTTAGCATATTAAACATAATCTAATAAAAAATGCTGCAAATAATTATGGAGGCACTAGATTATTTTGCACTCTTACACAGTGCAGAGAGGATTCCAGTTAAGTAGGCATGGATGAGTGGCAGAATGACAATGACTTTGTTAACCTGACTGTACATTAAGATGATGATGCCCAAAATTTCAGTATTTGGTTGGCTTTAAGGGAATGCCTTTTCCATTTCATCCCCCAGCTTTCCATACCCCATTTAAATGGTAATTACACATTTATAATGCACTGCAGGTGTCACTCTAGCCACAATCCTTTGGGAGCATTGGAAGCAGTAGGGAGCTTTAGCAACCAGGAGTACACACTTTCAATTGTTTCTTTGTTGCACAATTTGATAGTATTTTTGATTTCCTCACATATATGAATGCAATATGATTACACAAATTATACGTTGACTCTTAGGAAAAATTTAAAGTAGAATTCAGAGTACTTTGCAGCTTGTGTAGTACACAAAGGAGCTACAATTTAATTCCTGCTGCATTTGCTTCTATTGTGTGTTCAGTATAGCATTAGTGAGAAGCTGCTTTATTATTTATTTCTTTGAGGATTTTGCCTAGTATTAGTGGAAGGATTTTTTTCATTTAATTTTTGCAAAATGTTTATCATTTCATTGCTTTAGTTCTGCAAATGTTTTGATTAGCTATTTTAGTGATATGTAATCCTCTCTTGTTTATTTGATGTAAGACATTGGTTTCTATGCTCAGTAGTTTATGACAGTAAATGTTTCTTCTGTTCAAGGTAGACACTTTGCCCTGACCATCTTGTGTGTTCTGAATGCAAGGCAGGAGAACCTTGCATTGTCAAACGCTGAAAGCTGTTTAGTTTGTTTGTTAAGAATGCAGTTGTTAATCTGGGGGGCTGGAAATAAGGAGGAAGAGTTTAATAAGGGGTGAAGACATGCAGCAAACCGGATTCATTTTTTTTGTTTTCAACTATGCCCAGTCTCTTGTTAATTCTGTTTTTGGGCAGTATTGATACGTAATGAGAGTCAGATCTCAATGACTGGGAACCTGCATAGTCAGATAGCATACAATGTGAATGAATATGCTGGAAAGAGGTATTAATTTCTTTTGACCGTTGCTTTGTCATTTCATATTTATTAGGATGCTTCATTACTTCATACAAACTAATGAAAGATACTTGACTACCATACCTTTCAAATTTTTGAGTGTTTCTTAGATCCTGCTAAGTAAGTCAAATACTAACCTCAAAATGAGGGTAAATAGAAGAACTTTTAAGGGACCTGTGTGCCAATATTCAGGTTTAGCAGTGACATGTAATGGACTTGATTGCAAACAAGGCTCCTGAAGATACCAGCATCTGGTTTCTCTGAACCCCTGAGGGTAACTGACAACTTTGGTAGTGGCTCTCATGTCAGACAGGAAACAGTCTAGAGACATCTCCTATCTGGTTCAAGGCCGTGTGAGAGCTTCAGCTGAACCAGAAGTGCTGTCCCATTAGCACGGGCTGCCAGCTCCTCAGAGTGGCACTGGCAGAGCAGCTGTGGCAGCTGACAGAAGCTTTTTGTCATGCTCCTTTTTTTCTATGTCTCTCCAAATAATTTTTGTCCACTTACTGGAGTCTGATACTTATACTTCTTCAGTAAGAGCTGGTGCAAGTGATGAGCTGCTGTCTCTCACTCCTCTTCATATAATCTTATGATATACTTAAAATGCTGCAGGTAAAATAGATTTAAATGCTGGATGCAGGTTTGAGAGCAAGGCTGAAAGTGAAGTGTGTCAGGTACTGTAACCCCTGGTTATCCTCATTTGGAAGGAGGGCTTGCCATTTCTCTTGGAGTCCCTTTTTCTTGGTAGATCAGTTTCTCAAGTCGGAGCCAATACTATTCACACTGGATTGACCCATAGTTCTTAAAGCCTATTTAGTTCCAGTATTCTGTGATGAAACAGATGAGAGCTCTTTCAAGTTACACATACTAATGCCTGATTGGTGGTGATTAGATCTGTTCATTCCTAAACATAATTCGGTAAAATTAAAGCAAGTACTACTGGGAATGGCATTTGCAGAGAGGAGTAAAAATGACACATTCACTTGAAATATGAGGATTAGTTTTCTAAAATGGCTTTTAGCTGAGTGTTTTGGGGCAGGGGAACAGAAAAGTATATTCACTTCTCAGAATGGTATAGGGAAAGTTTATCAGGACTCCTACACAATGCTCTGGTTAGTTTGAAATTGGCACTACTGCATGTAGAAAATCTTTTTCATTGGCTTTCAGCTGTTGGAGCTGTAAAGAACAGTTTCTAGTGTTCTACTGTGCTACTTTCAGACCTGTGAAGTGTTGAGTATATGTCCTGAATTTTTTTGAAAAAATTATAATAAACACTTGCCAAACTTTACAGAGAAAATTCTGCAGGATATGTTTATTTTGTCAGGGAATATGGTACCACCTCTTGCCACTTAGTGGAAAACTTTTTGAAGTTAGGTGCATTTATTTGTGAATGGAACTTAATGAGTGCAGGGAATTTATGCAATGACAATTGTAACAATAGTGGTGATTTCTAGTATTGATGCTGATTTTCTGTAAATGTGTTGTATATTTTGAAGGGATGAGATACAGAAGTACTGCAATTTTTTTAAATAATTGGACTTGTGTTTCAGTTGTGTTTCAGGTAGCTGAATGTACTAGGAGCCATATATCTAACTGCCAAAGTATTAACAAGTCTGGAGGAAGGGTGGGGGTGGTGATGACCTGGGAGTAAAATAAATGTTTCTTTTCTCTTTGGGTTGGGGTTAAATTAATGCAGGAATGTTACCTGAAGGCACTGAAGGTTGAATGGCAGGCCAAGGATAAGAAGGGTTTTTTTATTGTGTGTTAGTTTACTTGACAGCTGGAACAGACTTAGTGGACATCACAACTGTTTGCTCGAATGCATGAAAGTAGGATTAAAATTTGAGAAGTAACCACTTTCTAGAAGTTTAAAAATGCAAAAATGTCAAAATCTGAAGATATTGTAGTTTATTTTTCACAATTATATTATCTAAGCATATTCTTATTAAACAAGTGCTTATTTAAGAAATTTTATTGTAGAAAGGGATAGTACCTCTGACACCAGGTAAATAGACTATATGTCATGTAACCTGGCTGAACCTTTATAAATGTTACTGGCATACTCCTTGGACAAAAGAGGGTCATTATATATGAGGGATAGTTTTGATACTAACATTTTACAAGTTGACTGCTTGTAATCTTGTTTATTTGAGTGATTATAGGACTTTTCATATTTATTCTTTATTCCAAATATTCACTGTTCCCTATCAGGTAGTTAGTTGCAGTAACTGATACAGTAATCAGCACTGAGCAGTTGTGCTGCTTGACTGGCCTCTTAAAATAACCTAGCAGTTCAAATGAAGCTCACCAACTGCACAAGGTAGGCAATATTGTACTCAGCCTACAGCACCAGTAGGTTTTGACTTTCAGATAAAACAGAGAATGTTCAGTATCTATGTGCTGGTAAAGAGGAATGTGGAAACGAGGCATGGTGTGAAAAGGACTGAGGAGAGTTCTTACAAGGTTTGGCAATGACTAGAATTTTTTTTTTCATTATTGTGAGTCTGAACACTTATGATTTGGAGTTGCTTGACTGCACTCTCTTCTGTCTCCATGCCTAGACAAAGGAGCTAGAGAAGAGTCCTTGTCAAACATGAGTATAAAAATCTTGGTAGAAAAGATAGCAATACTGTCCTGTCCTTTCACAACATGAGGTCAGCCTCTGGACTCTTACAGGACTCCTTTATTTTCAGTCTTCTGCCTAGCCCAAGTTTAAAGTGTCTTTGAAATAATTTGTGTGGAGCAGCTGCTCAGCTAACCCATACAGAGGATGCTCTGCATATCCAGGTACTCAGCATAATTGGAAGGCTTTGCAGTGCTTTCTGTGACAGTATTTTAGTGTAAAGTCATTAAGAATCTTTGTGAGGGAAACATACTGCAATTTGGATTAAGTGATGCTCTTGTTCTGGTCCCTGGAGGTTTTAGTGTATGTAAAAAGTGATCTTCATTTTTTTTTAGAGATTATTGTCCTGTTGCAGAAAAGCTGTAAGTGGCTGAATGTGACAGATGGTTGGGTATAATTGAAGTAGAACTAAGTCAAAGTAGCAGCATCTTACATTTTAAAAGGTGATGATCTTATAGTCACTTGCATTTATAAACTGGCCACTTGGAATCAGTTCCTCTTGAGACATCTCTATACTTAGAGTTTTGTCAACTTGACTCTCACGAGTGCATTTTTTTGGGTATACCTCACAAATGAGAAATGTTTTCTCTGTAATAATTTTTTGTAGAGAAATGTTCTCTCATTGCTAAATTATTAAATACTTGCCTGAAAAATAACAGTGCTTGAGAACGCTTACAGTTTATTATAATATTTGAGTGTCTAGGTAATAGAGCAACTATTACAAGAATTGCCTTTTAGATTTGTTACATACAGTGCCTGTTGCAGGAAAGTCAGTAACTCAAAGTTTTTCTGTAAAAAGGAAATGATAACTATAGTCCCATTTTCTTTTACAGGTCTTCTCCAGGATTCTGATAACCCCTACAGCAGATTTGAGAATGAATAAAGATGAGCACCTTCCACAAGAGCTGTAACTCCAAAATCCAGGAAGACAGTTAGTTTTCATTTGCCCTTTGTGCTCTTTCAGTTTAGTTTTTTTTCTCTATAAAGTTTTTTTTTTTTCTCTGGGTTGTAAAACTAGAAGCAGCTAAAGACTCTGAAATAACATGTTTCTATCTCCTACATGTATAAAACTAATTTTTTGTAAATCTTTTTTTGTCATTGAAATGTTCACTGAAGTTTGAAGTTTATCTTTCCTCTTCTTAAATCTATATTTTATTACTTGACTTAGATGGTTAATAGTCACAATAGTGTGTTTGAGTTCAGTCTTAACCGCCACTTCAAGGAGTTGTTCTCATGTTCCTAAATAAAGAGATTTTTTTTATTTATAACAAAGAGCAACATGGAAGCACAGCTCCACATAGCAGAAATAGTTGATGGAAAACGCATCATGCCCATTCTTGTGGGTGGAGGTTTTTTTGGCCTGGAAAAGCATCTTCCAAGAGTATAATGTGCAAGGGTTGACAGAGAGGAGCATATTTGTCTTTGAATAATTAAATTCAGTTGTGGGAATGTTAATAGATACTTTGAATGTAGTACTGATGTGAAAAAGAAGCCAGTTAGCAAAATTGCAAGAAGGTTGATCTTGAAACAAACATAGTTGTATTCCTAAATTTAAGAACCATCAGTCTGTGTGAACACTTTCTTCAGCAATCTGAATGTATATTGAAAATAAAAAGAAGTAGGAAGTTGCCCAGATTGTGCAGTTTGCCAGGGCTAACCTTGGCCAGCAGCTTAATGCCCAGCTGCTTCCTGCCTCCCTCGAGGGGATGCAGGAGAGAATGGGAACAGCAAAGGGTTGAGATAAAGGCACAGTAAGTGAAGGGAGGGAGGGTAGAGGGAACAAATTCTGCAAAGGCAATTGCCACCTCCCAGAAGCCCAGCCTCCGATCCAGTTTTCTTGGTGAGCCTGGAATAGGGCCAGTTTGGGTCAGTTTTGGCCAGCTGTGCCAACTGCGTTCTCTCCCAGCTTCTTGCTCATCCCTGGCCTAGTAGCTGGAGCAGGCAGAGTGGGGGGAAAATGAAACCTCGATGCTGTGCAAGCAATGCTCAGCAAAAGCCAAAGCACTGGTGTCTTAGCAGCACTATTGCCACAAATCCAAAGCAAAGCAGCAAAGGGCTGCTATGAAGAAAGTTACCTCAGTCCCTCCCAGAGCCAGTACAGTAAGAAGGCAGTATTTTTTTAACCTTTTATTGTTCTTTTTGTATTTCCATAATGTGATTTATTTCCTGTCTTTCTTTTCATAGAGGTGTTTCCGTGAGCACTTTTAGTAGCTTACCAGTATGATGTGACAAGCACAGAGCTCTTCTGTCCCCCCAGTGTAATTGCATATTCCCATTCATGCTATATACTTTAAATCACCCCCCCTTGCTGTTTATCTGTTAAACAAATGTACAGTATTGAAGATGTTTGTGTTATTTTTGTCCACATTCCTAAAATAAACTCTTTCAACATCTTGAATATGTTTCTGTTTACTTCTGCAGTTCCATACCATTTTAAATTAACTTGGTTTAAAAGAAGTTACCCAAGTATGGCTTCAGAGAGGGTAAAAAGATGCATTTTTGCCAGTTGTCTGTGGCAGGAATTAGATCATGCCTGTGGGTGAGGATGTGAATTGCCAATCTTTGCAGCGTCAAAGAACCTGCCTCTGCTTAGGTTTAGTAGATAACACTTATCACTGATTTTGGTCCAGTGTTCTTTCACTGGCTTTATCTCTGGAAACTGTTTCTTTTGTATAGTTTCTCAGGAATTTATATAAAAATACGTTTCCCACTTTCTGAATCTGTATTGTAATTGATGTTAATGAAATATTGGTCTGTTTTTTCTTTTTCCTTGTTTTTTTAGTTCATATTTAGTGCTTTATTAGTAGGCGCTGTTTAATTTCAAGTTTCTTTATCTGTCAGCTATTGTCACATCTGAAGTATTACTCAAATGCCTGTCTTAGAAGAATGATGGCCTGTGATAAGAGTGAGTTGATAGTGTGGAAATGAAACATGCTGATGGTTTTCCCTGGAGATAACTTTTGCAAAAATGATGAAGGTCTGTCTGCTGTCTCACGACCCAAATAGTGACATTCCTAACTTAATAGAAAAGCATTTTTCTTCAGCACCTGCTACAATGTACAAAGGGCTGTCATGTATTCTATCAAAAAGGAGAGGAGGGACAACCTTTCTTACCATTTAAAAAGATGGTAAAATACTTAGAAAACCAAAATATTTTGAGAAAAGGGAACAGGAGGATTGACATTCCTAAGCTGCAGTTGTGGACATAAGAAGGTAACAACTGTGGTCAGAGTTACCTTATGTTAAGCCTTAACTTTAGTCTGTAGTTTATACGAAATGTTACACTGGGCATCAAGTATGGCATATTTTTGGTTACTCAGTTAAGACTATTAATTTAATGAGACTGTTATGGACACCAGCCTTAGAGCTTAATAGAAAATGCAAAAATTCTCACAAAATCCCCAGACTTTTCAGATTATTTAACCTCTTTTTTTTGTGTGTGTGTTCATTGAAGCAAATAATTGGATGGGAAATACCCTTATTTCATTATATTAATTACCTTCTCTGCTTTTCTGTATGTCACTGTTTCTTACTTTGGCTTACCAGGGGAAGGGTTACCGCCTTTGTATTTCAGTGTAGCCACAAATAATTGGAAAACAGCTGTAGAAAGAGGTATGATTGTATCTTTGTTTCTCAGGTGTATGAACAAAGGCATTTATCATCTTTGGTGTAAGCTTCCCCTCCTCCACACTTTTTCAACAAAAGGAACAGAAGGTATGCAACCTAGTAACAAAATAAAAGTAGAGAAACAGCATCTATTCCAGAGAGCTGTATCTGTTTGTTGTGTTTTTCTGATTTCAGAAAAACTCTTCATCACAATCTATTCCCTTTCCTCTGTAATTACACTTTTAGTGGTTATTGCTTGTTGATTTTAGTAGTGAAGGTATTGCTGTCTGAAAAGAAGAGCAGTCTAGGAAGTGAAAAAATTAAAATTTATGTTTTATCTTTCCATAGAATAGAATAATAGAATTGCAGTACTCAAATGGGACAGGTTTGAGACTGATATTGCTGGGTGTAATTTTTATAAGTGAAGAAAATTTCGGAAAATTTAAGCATGTTGTTTTAACTTGTTTTAATGCAGGAACATTTTTGCCAATTGAGAAACCTTGGATTTGACTATGAGTCCATCTAGTTGTCTGTACCATGTCTTTCTTAATTGTTACTTGATTATTAAATAGATGCACAGAAGTAATTTTGGAAAATGATCAACTGTTTTTTTTTCCATAGGTTATCTTTGTTTCAGACTCCCATACATAGATTTCACCGTGTATCCTTTCAAAGTTTCTTGTTATGCCAAGCAGGTGCATGAGGAGTGGCTTTGGTCTGTGTGCCAGTGGCTTGCAGCCCTAGGAGGCCTAACTGAGCTGCTGGAGAGAAATGGGACAGAAACAACTAGGATGCTTTTCTTGCTGTCTTTCTGAGTGTCAGGAGCCAAACAGGAACAGAGAGGATGAAAGATGCTTTGAGAAGGAATGATGGGGAGAGGGGAAGTCAGTAGTCTGGGGAGACAGTGAAGTTGGCAGCAATTGCATGTGGCTGTTCCCACAGTGTCTGCCTCAATCTGGGCTTTGGTTTTTGAGTTCTAATCAGCCAGCATCTCTGACTGCCCCTGTGCTTCAAATCATGAGCTGGGGAGGTTACATGGGTGGAAGCTTTTCAAAACTCACATAGGCTCTCATCTTTCCAAATGTAGCAGCCAAGCTTGCTGTTGATTGATTTATCTTTTCTGTGGGTGCTAGAACAGCCACTTGAAGGGCAGAGATGAAGGAACTTGTCAGAAATGTGTAGAAAGTGGCATGTCAGGATTGAAGTATACATATCTCCTGAGTATTCCTAAAGTTGTGTTTCTGCTTGGTGGCACTTGACAGACTCCTCTGAGACCATTCCTCAAAAGCTCCTTCACCCAAAACTTAAAAGAAAGGGTCATGATTCTGATACCTTCAAACAACATTAAAAACCTTTTTTTATTTTTATGGCTTCACATGATTTATACTCAGTATCTGGCTGAGCAAATACATTTTGTTTTTATTGTGGCATCATTAAGGCTTTGGATTTGGCATGAGAGGATTAAATGTTTAAATGTGTAGAAGTGTACATTGGCTCTCAACCCCAGAGCTCAATTTATATATATACTATAACTCAGCATTAGCTTCTTGGCTAGGATTGCCACGTGTGAGTTCAAGTGTGTTTGTCCTCAGCAACACACCTTAGTTACCAAAAAAAGCAAACACTGCTTTCTTTTCTGATGCTGAGTTCCTATAAGAGATGTTAAATGTCAGTGATGAGAACAAAATTCTTTGTTCCATTTCTGGCTCCTTGGTTGCTATTTTAAGCCTTGGTGAAGTGGTGAAGGCTAGGATAGGTGCAAGTAGTGAATGAGTGAAACCATCCACAAACGTGAAGAGTTGTGAAAGGAGGCAGAAGGAAAATAGTGGAAAAACACTACAGCAGTGATCAATAAATGGTGTTCTCTTTTGCACAACTTTGTTGAGATTTGCATGTTTGTATTTTATGTCCTGTCATCTTTAATAGAAGCAAAAATATGCAGCTACACTGTATTGTTACATTGAAATTCCCAGGTTGATTCACTTGCTGCATCAGTAACCAGGCTTAGTGTTTGTTTATAAAAAGACCGTATAAAAATCACAAACTTTACTTTTTTCTGTCTTACATAGTTTGCAGAGAAAATATTTAGGGGTGTCTTAAGTGAGCTTCCACAAAGTGGGAAGGTCAGAAGGTAAGTCTAGACCTAAAGAAATTTGCAGGTGGATTTCAGCAGCTTAACAATTTATCAGTTTTCTGACTGAATGTCTTGGCCATCAGTATGTATTATTAATCAAATGGAGTGACTCCTCTCTTGCCGATATAGCAATTGCTTTTAAACAAGAAAAGTAATAGAGGGGAGAATTTTTGAGCTGTCACTTTGAGTCAAGTGCTGGCATGGCAGATAAATGGGTGATAGACTAAGCAAAGTCACTTTGAGAACCCTGTAGGTTTGAATCTGTTTGTGTGTTAACATACTGAAGTAAGATGCAAGAAGAAGATAAAGATATTTACAGTTGGTCCAGTGACTTGGCAGGTTTTTTTTGGTATTTTTTTTTTCTTTTTAATTTGACCTTCAGTCCAATCTCTGCAAGGAGTTGTCAAGTAGCAGCATGGCAAAAAGGATTAGGAAATGTTTAATTACCCCAAGTTGATGTGGATTTTCATACCACTGTTTCTGTCACAGTTGCTAAGCTCAATACTTATCTGACCTGCAACCCAAGGACAACGTTTTGTATACCCCTAATGGTCACCTGGCTTGAAATAATATCTGGCACTTGGTGTTCTCAGACCAGCCCTAGTTACTCATTTCCTATGCATCAATTCAGGAATCACACACACATACCACTCTTGCCCTCAAGGAGAGTCCTTTAAGTTCCCAATATTTTGTTTCATTATTTCTTTTTCCTTTTTATGAATATCACAATTCTTGTTATCAGCTGACCTAAGTTCCCAGTCCTGGCAGAAGAGAGTTTGCAACATTTCAAGGTGGTAATCTCCAAGACTATTTTGCCTCTTGTATTGCAATAACATAGTTTTCTTTAATACTGCTTTCTCCTTCGTGTATATTCTTGAAACTCCAATAACTTAGATCACTGTGGTGTGAATTCAGATCAATTAACCTGGACAATTGAGCCTGCTGTGGGAAAGAGTCAGCATGGCATCTGCAAAGAGAAATCCTGCCTCCCAGACCTCCTGGGTTGTAAGAAGGTGATAGTGAGCACACAGGGAAAATCCATTTGACTCCTAATAATTTTTTTTACCACCACTGAGTAGCTTATTTGAAGAAATATGCTGAAAAAATATTTCAGGCAGAGCTGAAATTGTTACAACAGATCAGTGTGGTGCTGTGATGCTTTCTTTATTTGAACAGCACACGGCCAGAGCCAGCAGAACAAAGGCTCAGCTCATTCCTGGGACACGGTTGCTGGTATGGCTACCTTGCTTTCATTGCAGTTGCAAAGCAAGAGGAAGCACATGGAATTTGGATGGCACCATTTCTGGGCAAGCTGGTGAAGAGATGGCTCATTCAGGCCTCCCCACAGATGCAATACCATGCACAGTGGGCTCCTGACAGTTTGTGTGGAAAAGCATTTTCTTTCTTCAGTACTCGGCAGTGGAGATCAGAGGCAGTGGATTATGAGAGACAACTTCTTTCTAGGTTTTAGTCTTCCTGGTCTCAGGGATATCCCCACGTTTTCCCTCAAGGGTTACTGTTGGTCTGACGGAATTTTTGCAAAGATCCAAATGTCAGCACAGCATTGTCATCCTCCTGAGTTTCTCTTGCTGCTGCAAGGGAGCTTCACACCTGAATAACAAAGAATAAAAACATTTAGAATGTGGTTTTTAAAATCATTTTAAACAGACTGAACATCTGTCCTGGGTTACTGAAGTCATGACTAGCTGGTGCTCTGAGTAGCTCCTGCTGAAACACAGACGTCATTTCGGTGCTCAGTTCTGTCCTCAAAATGAAGTTGATTCACAGGACTGAAACTGAGTGTAGATTGATGCATGATGAATTTAATTTGAGTCAGTGGGATCAGACAGACTATGACTTCTAACCCAAATTATCCTGAGGCAATCAGGATCCAAGCCCATCTTCAATTTCCCTATTATCAAAAATGCTATTCTCATCTGTGAGGAAAATAATATGAAAAAATGTCATGTATCTAATAACAAACAGATCAACATAGGACTATATTCCTAAAGCAGAACCCCCTAGCCATGATGACTCCTGTCTTTATTAAATGTCTGTGTTTTAGGAATATCACAAGCACCAGCTTCAACAGACTGCAATGTGTTTGATATTACCAAAATAAGTGAATATTTCCCCTAGAGCTTACCAGGCATTCATATGGACCCCTAGGTCAGATGAAGAGGCTGTTTAGTGCTCTAATACGGGGCTATGAAAGTGAAAAAGGAGAATGCAAGATTATCCCAATGCTCCACACTGATGAGTTTGTCCCCTCATCAAATGTAGAATATGTTGGTTAGCCAAAGCTGCTCAGGCTGAAGGTATTCCAAAATGGGCAATAAAATGGTTGGATGCAGGAAATCCTCCAGCACAAGGGGGTTTGGGCCTCTAAATTGAAATAGTAGTGAGGGGTGGTACAAACCCATCTTTGCAGAGAAATTTGGAGAATCTCTTTTTCCATAGGCTAATTTTTGACCAGATGCATTTTGTTCAGGGGCTTTGCTCTGGGCTGTAGTGGCAGCTGTGTCTGACACTTGACTCTGGGTTTTGTCACTCTGTGTAGGTAAACCTGTGACTGTCCTTTTAGCTCATTTCTTTTTACATAGCTTGCACTAGTTCAGTCACTCGTCCTGCATTTTGATTAGTGGCATGAAACCCCTAATCGCCCAATTAGAATGTGTAATGATACTGTAAAAATCCCTATTAAGCTGAGCAGAGGAATATTTTAAAAAGCTTGTAATAGTAGTCACTAGACATGATAGTAGAAGAGGAAGGATAGATACATGAGGTTTATTACATGCAGATAACATGGTGCTTTCTAAATAGAACTTCAAAGGACTATGCCGACTTTATTAATGTAATTACTTATATGAAAAATTATCAGAATGTAATGAATAAATTAAAAATGTTATCTATACAGTATGTTATCAGTGTAGTTTTTCAGACTGGAATTAAAAAGAACACAGAATTACATGAATTTAGGCTCTTACTTGTTTTCACATTCACAGGGTATTTTAAATGCTTCCAGATCCTTTGTTAAACTGTATCATAAATCAGATTTAAGCAGAGGAAGATAGAAATCTCTGCTTTCATTTGGAAGAGCACAGGAAGTCAGTAATGTTTTCAGACATATACTGCTGAATTTGGCAACACAAACACTAGAGCCCTCTCCCTCAGAGGATAAAAAGAGAGTTCAGAAACCATTGAGGGAGTAGGGAGATAAATTCATGAAACCCTTTGACTCCTGTTGCTCACCTACACTCGAAGGTGAGTTTTGCCAGCTATGGACCTCGAACCATTGTTCTCTATTTGCCATCCTGGGGGAGGCACACAAGCCCCAGTGCTGGATCACAGCATGCAGGGATGCTCCTGCCCACGTCCAGGCTGCATTTACCAGGGTGCTCAGACCTGGAACAAAAACATGGTGCTGGCTTATTTTTCATTCATGAGGAAAAGTATTTTTCCCCCAGAAGAACAGATTTTTAAACTTTGGAAAACATGAATAGATAGACTCTGCAAATAGACATAAATGTGTCAGTCAGAGAAGGTATTTAATGCCCTCAGGCTAGACACCAGCAAATCTGGTGATCAGACAGTTCTGTGATGGACTTCTATCCTGAATATGGTGGAATTGTTCTACAATGTTGGTTTTTGATCATGCATTGGTTAGCATTTGTCTTAAATGAGAATCACAAGGGAACTGTTATTTGAACAAGTACATAATTCAATCACATTGAGAAACAAGAAAAGGAGCCATGAAACTGTCTTTTGTTATAAATTTCCTTCCTGACATTCTTTTCAGTACACCAAATAAATTAAAAATATATTTTTCCTTTTATTCTCTAGTTGCATTACCTGATGAACTCCTGTTCTAAAATACAGATACATGGCTTCAGCCAAATTAAGACAGACAGAAGTACACTTAATGAAGGAGAATACTGAAGCAGCAAGGAGCATAACTGAGACTTGCAGCAAAAAAAGTGTCAGATTTTTAAAAATTCATTTTGCACACAGTAAAGCAAGTCTTCTCTTCAAGTTATTCTCTGAAGATGTGTGTTACAAAACTGTGCTCATTTACTCATCATGAAAGCTGCTCAGCTGGGCAGAAAGCTAGAAGCAGCCTGAGCTGTTTGTCATTACTAGGACCAATGTTTTTGTTGACATCAAACACAGACCATGAATCACAGCAGCTGAGCTGTTTATTTGAAAAGATAGATAATCTTTGGATAACACTGCACCACAGAAAGCTCTGCCAGGTCACTGGCTATCACTTCCCAAGGCCAACCTCTAATCCTTGGTGCAAAAGTTGAAAAAAATTAGTGTGACACTGTGGAATCATCCTGTTTCTAGTAAACAATAAAATAAAAAAAAAATCAAATGTAGACACCATCCAGCACTGGACATGGTTAAATGGCAGAAAATGTTTGTCTCTGTACAGTAGCTGGAGCTGCAGAATCCAATGAACTCTTTGAGAGCAGCAGGAGATCTGTGGTTGCTGTGCCTTGGAGCCACTGGAGAAGGATCTGGTTTATAGTGATGGTTGGGCACAACAATGCTGCTAGTTTGAAAGCTCAAAATGACCCAGACTTATGAGAGAGACACCGCCAAGAGTAACTCTGTCATGCAGTAAATGAACGGCAAGAAGTTACTCAAGAGGTACAGACCACAGCTGAGAAGTTCCTTCCTTCATTCTGATGCAGCTGTGGATATCTGCCTGTTCCTTGAATGACCCTGTCCTACACCTCCTAATCTGTTTTATCCTGAAGAATATTCAGAATATGCTCCCTTCTCTTTTGCTCAATAGTCTCTTTTCTCTGCTGTTGCTCTTGTTACAAGGAGCTTCTTGTGATGACATCAGTTATTCTGATTTACTGGCTTTCCATCTTTCCCCTTCTGGATCCCAACAACAACTGAGAAATTGACTGAAATATTTTCAATCAGCATAAGGTTCTTCTATGGCAAAGTAGCTGTATATGAACTGGATCACTAGGTGAAAAGATGGGTCTAAAACAATAGAGATTTGTTTCATTTAATTGGTGTGGAGGAATGAGGGCTTAGTGTCACCTCCTTTGGGATGCTTGGAGCACCACATGCAATTATGAGAGCCTTGTTTTGTGAACTCAGGAAGCTGGAATTATCAAGGGCTTTCCTTAGGACTGTATCACTCACAAACTTTTTTTTCTGAAAGAGATTTTTCTTAGTGAGGACTCTGTCAAGTGAAGCTTTCACCAGAAAAAAAATTACTTTGTAATGAATTTGTCTTCTGAATCACTCCTCAGAGGCCTTTTCCCCTGGGTATATGCACTTATTTATATTGTGTATCACTTTTTATAAATCTTTAAGACATATCCATTCTGGATGGCTGTAACTTCAAGAGGAATTCCAGAAATATCATAAATACTTCAGCAAGTAATGTGGGATTATTTCCTTTTTAACCTCTTACTGTAGTAAACTGAATCACACTGAAAGTCCTGTTCATTTTACCACATTTTATATACTTCTCCTCATAAAGGAGAAACATAAATACATATTCTGGAAATTTCTGTACAAGGTAATATAGTCCTGCTAGAGTGCCTTGTGAGTGGTGAATTTTTATTATATTAACTTAGAAATAAAAATAAGAATGTGAATCAACTTCTTATTTTCATCAATTAGACAAAGGGGTTAGGTACTTAATTTCAAATTTGAGGTTAGCAGACATGAGTGTATCCCAGGCTTGAAATCCATGGGTTTTCAAATGTGGTATTTAAATCCTCAGTAAGATATACAACCAAATGATGTAAATGCTGAATAAAGTTAGCTGCAATATTGCATGTGTTTTGGGATCAATTCATTACTGATGCAAGCGGACTTATCTTGTAATAATCCATGTTTACATATAGACCAACAACAATAATTAATTCGTTGTGGGGTACTAGGATCTCTAACCATTAAATTCTGAGGCCCCTGTGCAGTTCTGGTTACCAGCTTTGCAGGGATGACTCCAAGGTCTTTCTCTCTGTGTGAGACTGACTTCCTTCTGCTCAGATCTGAACCTGCGTCTCTGTTAACTCCTCTTGTGTGTCCAGCTGAATCATCCCAGGCCACTGCCTTCCTCCTCATATCATCATCTCACCCATCCCTCTGTTGAGCCTCCTTGCATCCAGCCCTGGTACCTCAAAAATGCAAGTTTCCAACAGACTGCTTGGTGCTTGGAGAGCAATCCCTCCATCCAGCACATCTCACAGAATCACAGTCACAGAATATTCTGAGTTGGAAGAGACCCACAAGGATCATCAAGTCCAGCTCTTCAGTGGATGGGGATTGAACCCAGAGCCTTGGTATTATTAGCACCATGCTCCAACAATATTTTTTCATGATCCCATTTTCCATCACCTCTGGAGAGCTGTATGTTTCACACACTGCTCAAACAATGCTCAGGAAATGCATGAGATGGGTAGCTCAGCCCACAAGAGTGAACTGAATGAAGGTACCACCAAATCTAATGCAGAGGCTCTCTGCTTTCACTTGTTTCTTGCTAGTTTGTATGAACAACACTTCATTAAAATAACTTGTCCATGGCTTATAGGTCAGCCACCTCAAGTTTTCCCAGCATTGTCCTGACAAGACTGTCACAAGCGCCATAATTAGTTGGTGCGCCTGGAGATCACCACAAATTTATTACAATAACCTGGGCTTTTCTCCTCCTAATTTTACAGGAGGTCTCACCTTTTAGCATTTATTTCATACATTAATTTAAAACAAAATGGAGGAAATTGTCACATCTAATTTTCACACAGGTCCAGGTACTTTAAACCTGGCAGCTCCTTCTTTGTCCAGGGTGACTTTTGCTCTTCATCTCACAGGCTGGCTGCCACAAGCTCCTAATCTTCAGTTTTGACAAAGGTTCTTTATCCAGCTTCCAAAATCTGCTTCATAGGTCATCTTTCCAGCTTATCATCCTGAGTATCTCTCTCCCACTTTGTTTCTTTCTGCTGCCTCTCCACCTTCTGCTGCATTAAACACCCCCACCTTTTCTTTCCTTTTAAAACTCCTAATTACATAAATCTTTGCACTTCCCAAGTTCTGTGGGGGCACCAACCCCTGCTTTTAATTAGTGTTTCCAGCTCTTCTTCAGTTGAATTTTCCTTAAAATGCCTTTATACTTTCCTCTTAACTCCTAGAAGCAGAGCTTTAAACAAACACAAAGTCTCTCTTTCATCTTTCTCAAAATCACAAATTTCCTGGGAATTATATACAATAGTGGCCCATTTGCTGTTTCTTGTGCTTCTAACTCATTTTGCAGATGATGGGTGCTGCCATCCTTCAACTGTCACGTTTACTGTGGCCTTCTCCATTGTAAATTTTTGACTGCAACACTTTTGTGCAGAGACCATACCTCTATCACCTGCAGACACCACTTCTGTGTGACTCCTTATCACTATATAAACCCCCTAAATAGCAACCAGAACCTATACTGCTGCTGCACTGTAGGAAAGACCTGGGCTGAGAGATCAGGAGCACTCATTTGTGCTGACTCTGTGAAGACCAACAATATTGCAAACTAGAAGTGAAGGACAGTACTCAGTTGTGAATTTGTGGCCCTTAGTGCAGTACTTTGTTACCACAGTGATAGGAACTAAATAAAGCTGTAGGATACAGGTTCTGAAACCTTCCCTCAGCAGACTGCCATGTGGGCTGGACTGTTTTTAACTGCCTTAGGTGATGATTTTGGGATAGAGCTGAGCAGAAAGAGCAAGCAATGTTTTCCTTCATGCCTGAAGTCCATCCAGATTTTCATGTTAAGGGGGCAAATCTCCCTTTTGACAAAGCAGCCTTTCATGTATAATACTTGCAAATATTTTGTATTGTTTTTGAGGGAGAATTTCTCTCTCTACATAGAGATAACATTCCCATTATACTCATATAGATTCAAGCAGTCTGAAAGGGTATGAAATATGAGTAGATGGAGTCCAGCTGCTTCTATAGCATGCTTCTCTAATAGTCATTGCAAGTGATTTTACTAGTTAAGAAATGGGGAAAAAGTCCAAAAGCAGAGCAAGAGAAAGTTGGGATATCTTAGAAATTAAGTAGGGCTAATATTTCAGGCTTGTCTCCAAGAGACATCAATAGATAGGTTTTTAATTTTGCACATAGTGTTTAAATATTCACATCTAGAATCAACTGGCTTTGTGTGCCTATGTGTTTTCAAAATCATGGGTTACCTACAAGAGGACCCTTGCCCATGAGAAATTTCCCCAGGCTGTGTATGCCACTTATCATATTTTCCCAACCCAAATCAGTTGAGATTTGTTTGTGTAGAGGCACAGACTTCTGAGTTGCACAAATAATGCTACAGTGTTGCTGAGATTTTGCTGTGAAAAAACATGTGTTGTTACAGTAAACACCCTTTATTTAATGTTTATGATAAAATGGCATGATGCACACATGCTTTTTTAGTGCATCTAAGTGGATCAACCTCAGTCCTCCTGCTGTTTCATTTTGCACCATTTTCATCATGAGTATTTGTGGAATATTTAGCTGACACTGGGATCTAAAATCACAAGGCTGGGGCCATTGCATACTAAATCCCATTTTCCCTTTTACTAGACTTTTATCAAGATAGCATTAGAAAATTATCTCATTAAAAGGTGTTTCCACTTCTTTCGCAGGAACAACATTCAGTATCAATACTATGTTGCTAGGTAGCCAGGTGATTTTAAACTGGAAAACACCTCAACCTATTCCTGCAAACCTAACATACTTATACTTGCCCAGCAGAACCTCTGAGATGACACCATTTATACAGATGCACATCTTGTAAAATATTTCAGTTCATAATAATTATGCTACTTTGTTAGTTTGCAGTATGTAGGTTTCTGACACGTTGCCATTCATGACTTTTTTTTCTGCACACTGTATCCTCAGTGTGATCTTCCTACATCTGTGTGTACTAGGTCTGGGATGGAGTTCTCTTCATGGCAGCTCCTACGATGCTGTGTTTTGGATTTGTGACCTAAACAGTGCTGCTATATAGACTCTTTTTATTGCAGGGCAGTGTCTGTACAGCATCAAGGCTGCCACTGTTTCTCTGCTGCCCAACCAGTGAATAGATCAGGGGTACACAAGAGATGGGGAGGGGATACAAGCAGTTACGACCCAAACGGTCCAAAGCAATATTTCATGCCGTATAACAATATGTTCAGCAATGCAGTGGAGAGGAGTTCAGGTAGGCCAGTTGTCTTTTGCCTCAGGAACAGGCTGGGCATCACTCTGTCTGGGGGAGGCGGCAAGTGATGTCCTTTGTGTCTCTTATCTTTTGTTTTCTTTCTTTTTCCACTTCTTTGCTTATAAAATTATCAACCCGTGAGTTTTCTTGTGTTTACTCTTGCTTTTCCATTCTGTGGATGTAAGCAGATGTGCAATGCTTAGCTGCCTGCGGGGGTTAACCCACAATTTTTTGTGATGGCCAAGCCAAAAGGAATCCATACCTTCCTGGGAAATTAACTGCCCTCAAACACCACAAGGAAACTGCCTAACAGGGACAGGAACTGCAAGCACCAAGGTTAAAGATTTTGTGTTTCTCTTGCAACCATCTAACCCCTGATGCGATGGTATAAAGTAAGAATGAAACAGAAAACAAGTGACCCCATATGTTAATACACGAAATAAAGTGACCACGAGAGGATACTAGAGGTGTAAAACCACGGGTGGCTCAGCAGGTCACCTCTAATCAGTTGGCTATAAGGCAGCAGGAAAAACACTTTCTTCCTGTTGTGCCTTTGGAACCATGTGTGTGAACCTTTCCTCATCCCTTCTTACCCCACAGAGCAGACTTTGGCAATAGCCACCAGGGTGAAGAGGCAATACCTGGGTCTGTGTGCCCTCTGTTCATCAGCAGGGATGCATGGAATATCAATGAGAAGAAAATTCCACGGGTGGATAAAAACTGGGATTTAATGACAATCACCAACAAGGCAACATAAAATACATCAGCTCTGAGAACTTTTTGTGGGAACAAGTTATGATGTGGATACAGATTACACACATACTGCTCTGCTATTGCTGAAGTTTAATTTTTGTCACTAATGCATTTTGCTAGCAGAGCTTAAAGGTCACGTCCCTAAGGATACGGCACCATTTGTGTTAGCAGAGCCTGGCTTTCTCTTCAGATAATAGTCATCTTGGACTGAGTATTATTAGAGGACAAGTGAAAGTGAGATTGGGGAAGGGGGGAAGAGGAGGAGGGTGTTTTATGTGACTGTACATCCATCTTCATCACTGGAGGGTCACGAAAGGATTGCTGTGTGTTAACAAGCAACACAGCTCCCAGCACTCAGGTCCCAGACACTGCATCAGAGAGATCTTTTCAAGGTGAGCAGACTGGCCTAATGCAAAGTGTCTCCAGCCAGGGAGATTTATGAAAATCTACTTTATACTGGCAGCAGAAGGTCTGACAGGACAGTGCTCTCCCCAGAGAAGTTACACTGACTGTTTCACCTCCCTGGAGAGCTTTCCTGCTTTCCTCCAACAGACCACTTCATGCAGGTCTTATTGCTGCCCACATAACACTCCAAATCAGTGGCATTAACTACCTCTTCCACAAACACACACTGCTTGTTTATGAGCTCCTAAGGTTTCTGAAATTCAAACACTTGTGCCAGGAATGTAACTTAAGCACACTGCCTTTCAAGAGCTCCTAAGAAGTGTTACAGGGTGGGGGCTGGGGGGACACACGACAAACACTGGGGTCAAGAGAGAGCTCAGACCACAAAAAATTACCCCATAAAATCAACAGCAAGTGCCCTGAGATCTGGAGAGTGCACAGATCTGCGTTACACTCTGAGCCACCATCTGCGCCATGCATCATGGATTTATTTTTCTGCCATTTTATCTTACCCTGCAAGAAATGAATAGCGCGGCCGTGGCTGCTCCATCTGCGGCAAGGAGACTGCTGGCACACCCTGTGCTCCAGGCCCATGGCCACGCTGCTTCTAGCTCCAAACAATATGTTCTTTTACACAATAACGGACAAACTGCCAGCCCTGCTCTCTCCTTCGGAAATAACCCACACCTCAGTGTGAGACACTGAAACCATGAGGCTCCTGGCTTGCATGATGCACTGAGGCAGAGGTTTCCCCTTGTCCAACTTGCAAGTGATATCTTGGCAACTATTTTTCCTGCACTTGATAATACTTACATTTACAGAGTGATTCAGCATGACTCAGTGTCAACAGCAGAAGCCAGGGTTTGTAGTGAATTCTTACCAAAGCCAGGAAAGGAGATGCTTGGGTTATAAAGTAACGGCAAGCAGTTTTTGTTTAGGGTGTTTCTTTGGAGAGCTGATGTAAGAAAAGATGCTGTAAATAATGTGCCTGGCTTTTTATAAAACAGATGCCCCATTAAAGGCAAACATGCTTTGACTTGGTAAAGGCTTGTGGAAGAAGACAGCAAACAACAATATGATTTTGCATGTTTTTCATGTTAATTTTTTATGCCACAGATTGAAAGACTTAGAGCTGAAATCCTGTACCTACAAGGAAGCAAAGCAGCATCATCACAGTAGCTGCTATCTCTGTGGTTTGCTAATTGGGTGTTTCTGCTTTACTGATTTCCTGAGATGGGTGATGGAAATAGAGAGACAAGAAATAAGAACCACCAGCTTATGAGCTTGATCAAAGCTACAGAAGTGATTCCACATTCCTGAATTTAATTCATTTTCAATACTATTGCCCTTGGAAACAAGAAGAGGTTTGGGCTGGGGAGAGAACAAAGAAGGACTTTCACAGAAATATTTCTGCCAAATTAAGACCATGGAGGGAAGAATGTCACAAATTGTAGGGTGCAGTTGGAGAATCTGTGCACAGCTGGAAACTTGTCCTTCCTCTTGTGGAGAAAGTCTGTGTAACAGCTCTGCATCCTGAGGTTGTACCATTTCCAGAAGACAAGACCCGGGTTTCTCTCATCTGGCACTGGTGTCTAATTTAGGCAAAATTTTCATTGATTTAAAAGACCCTGACATATGCTTGTTGATTATTCCCAAGCAACTGCAAAGCCAGATGCTTCTCAGAATTTTTGAGTTTCTTGTTTTTCTGTGAAAGAAAGACTGTAGTATCCTGGCAGAGACTAGTCCTTCACAAGTGATAGAGTGATGGTTTACTTAGAAATAGACAGGAAAAAAAGGGTATATTTTTCCAAATTCACTAGGTGCTAGGATCTAGGGTACCTCACTAGGTAAGACAGCATCTATCAATTAAGCACGGTTAATTACAAGTTCCTAAGAAGCTCTCAGAAATTATATCCCTAATTGCTGAAAGCAAGTCATGGACTGAATTATAGCAGTGTTGATTCGAGTCTCAGCCAAACAGCAGAGCTACCTGGAGTGAATGGTGCACACAGAAAATGCAAAGGGCTCAGATGCTAAACTCAGTTTCAGTTCCTGGAACAGAATAGTTTATTTATAATGATGGCATTTTCCTCTCCACTAAGAACAGGGGTAGTAATGTCAGATTCAGACAAAGATCTAACCATCAGCCATTATTAAGGACTTAAATGTAATTTTCTTAAAATTAATTAGTTAAACATCCTTGAACACTTGTGTCCTCCCTCTCTTTTTCCTTCTAGTACCTTTATCTGTTTCTTAATTTTTATTTCTCCTCCTTTTCCCTGCACTGCTCTCTGCAAGGTTCCAGTTTCCACCGTTTTTCAATTTCCTTCCATAACATAACATAGCCAACATTGAAAATGACATTTTAGCTCCTGTTTCAAAGATGCTAGCAGGGTCAAGAGGATTCACACTTCCAAAAACCTTTTAATCAAGCTGTCTGTACATTCAGGGGTTATACATAAGACATTTTAGCAGCACTACTGTACTGCTATATGGCAGGGCAAGTTCCCATTATCTTGCGTGCCGCAAGAGATACATGCACATTCTACTTATAGAAGATTAAAACAGATAATTGCAATAGATTTCAACCTCAAGATTCTGCATAGTGTCCAACCCTGCTGCATTGCAATAGAAAGGTTCAATCCCAATCCCAGAGTTGCAGATGGCTTGAACACAATTCACCTAAACGCTTGTCTAGACAAATGTGCTTCTGAAACTGAGCTTAGACACCATCTAATCCCAGTAAATTGTCTTAGGTAGCCTCATTAAAACCCAAGTTCATTTTAACCAGATAGCACACATTAAAATATGGTTTGAACCACAAAGACATGGGCTTTAAAACCTTACTTAGCATATTGTTCTCAAAAAGTACCTACTTTATACTTTAGACTAGACACGACCATCCATTTTGATGGGTTAAACTGATTTATTTTTCAATAATGTTGGTTCAATTGACTTAACAAGATCAAAAGCTCCCAACACTCATTAAGTCGCAGGCTAAGGCACTTGAATACACATTATTTGGCTGCGCCTGGAGACGCACGGGGAGAGGACCCCGACTTTCAACTGGACGGGGAGCGAGGTGCCCTTTCCCCCGCAGCAGCCGGGGCAGCATCCCCACGCTGCGCCCGCCCTGGGGCAGCGGTGCTGCTGCGGGGGCACGGACAGCCCCGGCCGGACACGGTGTCCGCGCTGTCCCCGCCGAACGCCGCCGCCCCGAGCGCTCCCGGCGGGAATCGCCGCATCCATCGCTGCCCGCCCC
>PYHW01010375.1:7249194-7303473 GCA_013186435.1 Turdus rufiventris | reverse complement strand
TTTTTTTTTTTTTTTTTTTTTTTTTTTTTTTTTTTTTTTTTTTTTTTTTTTTTTTTTTTTTTTTTTTTTTTTTTTTTTTTTGTTTTTGAAGCTTGTAACACAGTTGCTCTTGAAGACAAGATTTGGAAGAGGTTTAGAAATTACTAGTGATTTGAAGGCAGAAGGACCATCTAAAAGAGAAAAAGAACTACTGGAGTCTAGATCCTCAACCATGTTAGGTGCTTAATATTTATCTCCTGCAGAATATGCAGGAGTGTAAGAAACATTATGCTGCTTGAATGATGAGGGGGGACCCTTCTGGTGCAGGACTGCATGAGCTGTGTTGGTTGTTCAGATGACCTCCCTCAAACTGAAAACCTTCATGGTTTAAACTGAGAAGAAACAGTGCCATTACCAATGCAATGGTTTATTTAATCTTAGCTCTTCAAGAGAGGGGAAAAAAGAGCACTTTCAGGTCGTGATGTGCAGCACACTAAGTGCAGCCCCTTGTGGGTCTGGTTGAGAAAAAGAACCAGTCTCTTTGGAATGACACAATTCAGTGCAGATTTGGAGAAATTAATTTTCTTCATATTTCAATAAAGATGTCCAGTATGCTAAAGGGAAATTTTTCATCAGCTTAATCTTTGCTGCAACTGCAGAACCATTTGTTTTTTTCATTTTCTTACTGGTTCACATATTTTCTGCACTGTTTTTCTCTCCTATGTTTGTTGATTAATTGCTTGTTAACAGTGTAAGAAAGAAATATCTTCTGCTTTAGTGTAAATCATTCTAAAAATTATGAAAGAAAAAAGATAAAGGAAAGAAGCATATTACAATGCATGCTACTTCGTAAAGAGTTAGTACGTGACAAACTGAATAGGTGTTTGTTACATTTTTCCTTTTTGAAGTTCAGTCAAGCTCTCCAGAAAGAGTTTTCATACTCACTAGGAATTAAAATTAAAAAACCAAACCCACCCTTACAAACGCTTATTTTCTTTAACCTGGGAGGATATTTTTCATAAATATGTAAATTTACTTTCCTAGAAACGCTATGTGCAGTTCTACATTCCACTTAGAGATTCAGATTTTGAGTATAAAATTGTTTTTCACACCAGCCTGTTCTTTCCTATTATAACAGGAAAATGATGCTCTGGTTTTTTGGTTATTTTTCTTTTCTGGTGGTTTGTGTTCATTGAAATGCAATACAGATAATAATTTCTTTTTTCTTTTTATTTTAAAGCCTTGAAGAAGGAAGATAGCAGCTTTGATGAGGTAGGTTACATGTCTTTGTACCTTACATAGTCCATAGGTATGGCTTTAGTATTTCTCACTGATGCTAGAAGAAGCCCAAAGATAGCAGTGTTGTGATGTGCATGTGAATTAATACATATGAGCATATTGCTCATATTTTCATTTTCCAAGTAACTACCAGAAGAATTTGTTAGTCAAAGGGTCTGAATGGAACACTTAGGGGTTTTTGAATGTAATGCAACTGAATGTTTTAGAAAAATGGCCATTTAAAACTGTTTGATGCTGAGAAATATTGCATGAAGGGAAAATACTTTATAGAACTTTGCCTGTGATAATACCTGTACCTGTAGGCCTGTACTGTAACAGGCAGGGAGAAATCATCACTCCTGAGAGAACTCTTTATGTAAAGTGCTGCTACATTGACTTCTTGCTAAATATGTCAACTGAGAGAGATGCTTATTATGAAATTAAAAAGAATCCCAACCCAACAACACAAAACCAGCATCTAGGCTATTGGTAAAACTGATACTTGATTATTCAGTCTAATCACTTTGAGGTCTTGACCTGTCTGTGATATGATTCACAAGTTGACTTGTAAAATATGCTGCTCACGATTTATGCTTGAGAGTTCCAGGTCAGTGCAAGTTATCCCACAGAACAAGTTGATGCAGGAAGAGGTGTAGACCTTGCTGCGATGACTGGTGATATTGTAGTCAATGCTTGCCTTGTACTTCCCTCTGCCACCATAGCTGGAAGCAAATGGAAGTGTTTTCATGTGTTGATGTTACGCTTCTGGCATTTCTTCTTCATTGCCTGCTGTAAGCTTAAATTCTTGGCTGAATAGAGTGAGATAGTTGTTGTGTAATGCCAGATTCTAGAATAAATAAATGATGATGTAATGTCCTGGATTCTGGATCAGATCAGACTCCATCTCTTTCTAAACAGATCACGCTGATGCTCAAATACAGCAGTAACAATATAAATGCTTTGTGATTTTCTGATGTGTTGCAAAATCTGTAACTCACCTTGACCCTTCTCAGGTCTGGAATGAAGGTCATGGGGTTGGGCTCTCTTATCAGGAGCTCTGTTGCTTTGTGCAGTGATCCTGATTATTTTATTTCTCTTGTAACACACATGGAACTCGATTTCTCCCTAAAAATTACGCCTGTGTGAATACGAGCAGATATGTGGTTAGTAAACTCTGAATCCTTGTTTTACAAATCTGGTCTGTTCAGTATTTTTTTCTGAAGGCTGCAGTGGTATATCTGTGCTATAACCTCTCAGTAAGTAGTAATACCTTGTATTAAACTTGAGTCAGAATTTGAAAGGATCTATTAAAAACCAGGTGATAGTTCATCTGTCCTCTTCCCTTTCCCAGGATTGTTTATCTGCAGATTGCATTTATTTTCTTTAAACCTGGTTTTCTTCTTTAACAGGAGACAACTTGAGCAAATTTTTATTTAAATTCAGGGGGAGTTGGCGAAGAAATAATATTTCAAATATGTTTTTAATGGAATCTGACAGCTGCAATGAGCTACTTCAGAGGCAGTAAGGGACATCTAGTGGGAAGGGTACACAAAAGAATTTTCTTCCATTTCCTGTAAATATGGAAGAGCTTGATGTGACATTTGCATCAATTGATTCCATAGTTTTAGATGTCATTTCTCAAAAGAAAGGTGTGCTGAGATTTTATGTTGTCCTTATTATCTCTTCAAATTCTACACAGTTCTTGGCGATTTTCTAGCCTAAAGTGTGAATCAGAGCACGAGCTGTACCAGGTATCACTTAATTCCTTTCTTTTCAAGCATCCTTCAAATCAGAAGATGAAACACACGTTGGTAACAATAATGTACCTGATTTAACAACACCCAAGGAAGACAGCATAAGTGTGCAGAGGAGTGGGTGCACGTATTGTTCTTAGGAGACCATCCTGAAAAACACTGCTAAGACCATAGCAGGATATTGAAAAAAGCCATCTAGTCTTGTGGCTTGTAGATACAGTGTTGATGTAACAGGGGAACAGTTCTGAAGAAAGTGAAGATGACAATAAGTGGGAATATCAGATGGGAATATCAGCTAAGAAGAGAGAAGAAGTAGTTTTCCAGGCTGTCCACAGCTGTCAGCTATGAGCCTCCTACTACAAAAAATGAAATAGTCATCTATTGAAACAGAGATTTCATTTAACAAACAGCACATTCTCCTTGTATGGTTGGTGAAAAGGCTCTTTTATGTTGCTGACAGATGCTGTGTATCTCTTCTCAACCTGTGTTTCCCCTTTCCTGAAGGGAGGTTGCCTATGAAGCAGTGGTTGAACAAGAGTGATGAACTTGCAGAGGGACAAGGTAGAAGAGAAGGACTCATGTTTTAGCCTTTCAAGTTGTGACCAGAATACCAGGAGCAGAAGTTGGCCAGCAGGGACCTGAAATCTCTTATGGAGGAGAGAAAGTGGCATGAAGAGGAAGATGACCCTTCTAAAGCTGCAAGGTCTGCATTTGCAGCTGAATAGGTTGTCACTTCGTACTGCGTATTATAGTTGCTACATAAGGTGCTTACTTGTTTGTCTCTCAGGAAGTGAGGGGAATAAATTGAGCAGTTCAGTGGCTTTTAACTCTACCTGCTTTAACTGCTCGCAGTAGCTGAAAAATGGATAACACTGAAGGAAGTTGTCTGTCTTTTGAAGAGAAGCTACTAAAAATTAAGATGTCAGACATGACAGGCAGGTGTAGCACATAATTACTTTCTTTTGGTTATGAAATTAATCTGTCCAGTAAATTAGAACCAGAAGAATCATGAACAGTGAATCCTGTGAATAAGTTACAAGTTAGAAAATACTTCTATTTGTATAATTGTTTCAGGGATCTTACTGCTGTATTTAGTTCTGCCCATAAGGTCAGAGCACAACAAGAGTGTGAAGGGGTAGTGTAAGACTTCTCACTTTTTAATACCTCTTGTGTTGCTTTGATTAAATTTTAAATGAAAAAAACCCCAGTTTACTGTAAATGATGCCAGCCTTTGCTTTGTTCCATGAGAACACTGAATTAATCCATTTAATGATTTTAGTGGTAGCTTGCTCACCTTATTAAGATGTGTGACATCTTCCAGAGACTTACGTGAATAAGGAGTGGATACAGACCTTTTCTTCTATAGTCTTTCATTCAAAGCAGCAATCATGTGGTTTTGTTTCTTCTTTTTTAACCTTTAGCCTCTTCCTTTTTGTCATACTGGTCACATTGTGGGAACTGAAACCTAGGCCTGTGTCAGTACGTGCTGAAATCAGTGGGAAGGTTCTCAGTGTTTTCAGTGGTTTGTAGATTGGTTTCCTCTGCCAGGGAGTATCATGACAGAGGGGCTCTTCTTGCCTGTTTCCGAAGTTTTTTGAGTAAGCACCTTCTCCTTGTGTCCCTAAATGTGCCTTATCAATTCTTTGAAAATGGCATGCTGTGACCACCTGGCCCCCCCCAAAGAGCTGCTTTCTTTTTCAAAGCAAGCTGAGTTTCACTCCCTGAGTGTAGGTTCTGGCACAGTTAGCATCTGTTTTGTTGTTTTAGGTGAAGCACTGATTATCTACAGTGAACATCATGATAGAAAATTAACATCTCTGAGAAGGAGCACTACGTGAAAAGAGTACTCTAAAAACAAATAAGTGTTCCTTGAGTGAACATTTTATTTGTGCTTCAGTAGTTTGTCAAAGTTCAGATTAATAATTTCCAGCCATGCAGGATTGCTTTGATGTATTTGTATATATATAACACTCTGCCTTATAATGATGGAACCTATTTATTTTTCATTACAATGTGATCAAGGCCAATAACAAGTGGCTGAATTGTAGCATATTTGTTGAAATAACAGCCAGGGTTGATGTTGTGACTGAACTAATCTCAGGGCTGGTAGTAACCTGTTCCTTTGGTTAGCTGCTTGCTATTATGATTTATTTCTAAATTACTGTTGCAAGCTGTTGGTTCTTGTCCTTCGGTAGTTGGTTTCTCTGAGCACTTAAATGATATTTTAAGACCTTCAGTCATATGTGTGCACACTAAATAAATTAATATCAATGTCACAATGAAATCAAAAGAAAATACAGTAATTTCATGACTACGAGGTGCACCTTTTTGACTAAGATTTTGGTCCGAACCTGGAAGTGCACCTTGTAGTCCAGTGCGCCTTACATATGGACAAAGTTCGGAAATTTGCCAACCTGGAAGTGCGAGCCCGCAACAGTCCCAAGCCGAGCAGAGCCTGCCCGACGGCGGCATTGGGGTAGCACTGGGCTGGGGCGAGCCTGCCAACATTTGGGCTGCGCCGGCGTGGGGGAAAAGCCCGGGGGGGCGCGGGGCTCCCGGAGCGCTGGGGCGGCGCAGGGCTGCCAGAGCGGCACGCAACTCTCAGAGCGCCGGGCTCCCAGAGCGGCACGCGACTCCTGAAGTACCGGGGGAGCGCGGGGCTCCTGACGCGGCACGGGGCACCCAGAGCGCCGGGGCAGCACGGGGCTCCCGGAGCACCAGGAGTGTGTGGGGCTCCCAGGGTTACCGGAGCACCGGGGTGGTGCGGGGAGGGAGGGAGCAGGCTGCCGCAGAAACCGCGAGCTGCGGCTACCCCGAGCCAGCCCAGGAGTGCGAGCTGCGGCCGTGCCACAGCAGCCCCGAACCACCGCAAAAAAAAAGGTGCGCCTTATAGTCTCGTGTGCCTTATATATGGGAAAAGATTGGAATTTTGCCGACTCCCGGAGGTGCGCCTTATAATCCAGTGCACCTTATAGTCATGAAATTACTGTATTTTCAGACTCAAAATAACATGAATGTCTTTGATTATTGCCTCTTATAGTGAGTTTTATTGCTATTGTTTAACTGTATTTTAGTGTAAATTTTTACTGATATCGAAAGCACTTTTTTTAAAGGCCGTCTTTCTTAGGAAATTAGGATACTGTGATTGTGCCTGCTGCGTGCATAATGCTGTCTGACTTCACCCAGTAACTTTGAAGCTGGGTGACACTAGATGCCTGGATGTTTGGTGGAAAAGCATGTGAGCTGGCTGAGGGGTAGAGATAAGAATCTCCTCTGATGGAAAAGCTGAAATGCAAGTTCTTGTGAGCATATGAGAATGAGGTTGGAGGTGTTACAAATACTCTGACTTCAGCAAAATCCTTAATACTCATCTACTCCTTACTACATTTAGTCTTAACTCTGAGGAAGCCAAATTTCATTTATTTCAGTCATGGAACAACTTCTGTGTGTTTGAAGTGGAAGTGTGTGAAAGGGAAGGGAGTTCTGCCAAGTTAATTCTTGATTCTGTAATGTACTTGCTCTCACAGTCTCTCTCACCCCAAATAAAAAGGCTACTCCCTCTGTGGCATGTTGGCATGGAAAAGGTCTTGGTTTAAAGGACACCCATATCTGAACCAAAACTTTTGTATAAAGTTTGTTTTGACTTTGAACAGTTAAAGGAAAGGGTGTAGTTGGAAAAAAGTAAAGCTTTGTAAAGCATGAACAAGAGGCATTTGAATGCCATAATGCAGGTGGCACATAATACATTAAATAAATTTTCTGACTTTTAAAATACTATTTTATTTATAGTAAGTAGCTTGGGAGAGAAGTGCATATATGACAGAAATATTAAAACTCCCTAAAAGTGAATTTGGAAAAAATGGCCAGAAGCATAGATGTCAAAGCATTTTCTAAATGATACCAGGGAACTGGGTCAGAAAAACTTCATCTGGTGGTTAGGTTTCTTTGCCAAATGTGTACAAAGGTGGAAAAATGTGTCTGTTCAGATATATTGTCACAAAGCAAATGAGAGGAAACATAATTCCAGGCTGAAGACAATTCGGTATTGGAAGTTGCTGCTTTTGAAATGTTACTTGGTGCATGACAGAGGCAAGTATCTTTTTGGTGACAAGAAGGAGGTAAAAGCTCAATAATGTAATGTGATACCTCCTGCAGGAGGACCACCCTCTTGGGTTAGCGAGATCTTGGTGTATCCGATAAAGATCTTTCCAGACTGCCACCTTTGGGAGGGAAGATGGGTGGGGATGATGTTGTCTCCTGAGCCTGTACATGACAGAGATTTCCCAGGAGATGGTTTGTGTTCCTACCGCCCCTTAATCTATGTCTTCTTTCCCCAGTACTGTTCTCTTACATTTCTGAGGTTCCGTAGCAACAAACATCAGCTTGCCCAGCAGATTTACTTGTCTCTGTTGCTGTGTCTCTTTGAAGCCATTCCAACAAAATACGAATCTGAATTGTGTCCTGGCTCTTAGGACTGATGTGTGCTGCTAATATGTGTGCATCTATACCAGAATAGTACCAGCATTTCAGTTTTTACAAAGTTGTTCTCACCTGCTTAAATGGAAAAATTGTTTTCTCTGGATTGATAATACTGCTAGCAATTGTGTTTCAGGTGAGTCTGAGAATGAAGGGCATGAATGGAAGAGAGGAAATACTGCCATTCTGCTAAAGCTTCTTGTTACATCAGCTGTGGAACAGATGTGCCTTTGTGGGACAGAAGGGGCATTGTTCTGTAAGAATGCTGGTCTGTGAAACTCCTGGTGGCCTAAAAAAGCCCAACTCTTGGACAGCTTTGCATAATTTCTCAGTGAATTACTAATATTTATATGGTGATCAGGGATTCCTGTCACTTCCCTGTGCTGTGTTGCACATGGAAATAAATCAGGTTCTGGAAGACATGAGACACTTCAGAAACAGATCTAGGGACCACAGTGCAAGCTGGTAAGTAACTGAGAGGTGGCAGGAAACCCACCAAGAAAACCTGACAATGAAATAGCTGCATTGTTTTGTCAATATCAAGGCTTTGAAGCAAAACCTGAGACCATGTGCAAGGTTTTGAGATTTGCTTGGCAGTGACTCTACCCATTCAGTACAGGAATTGTTCTTGGTGTTGGGGGTAGACCTGGCCTTTAGGAGATGAAAGTTTGAGAGCCCTGTTTTGTAGCTGAGGAAGGGCTTTAATCTTGAATCTGTTGAATGGCAGTGGTTTGAATTTTTGCCCCAGCCATTGATATGTTCAGTTGTGTGTTCTGCCTGGTGTGTTTGGTGCATCCTGGTACCTTTTAGAAAGTGTGTTGTATTTTCATGACATAAGAGAAGTGGTTGAGTCATTTAAGGTGAACCTGCTCACTCTCCCCTTTCTCTACCTTTTCTTCTGTAGAAACTGGATAGAAGAGTTCATGTGACTAATTAATATGCCTGTGTCCTTTGCTTAACTTTTCTTTGAAAATGGATGGAACAAAGGAGCAGAACTTGGTCTGAATCCATGTCTGCAGCAGTGACTGGTGAGGATTTGGCCAAAATGCTGACATATATAGCTGTGTTGTGATCTGCAGGCAAGTGTTTTAGCTATCAGAGAAACACTGCAAAATGAAGATAAATTTCCAGGCCTACTCTCTCACTTGTGCATGTGTATTTTGGGATGTTGCTCCTCATCAGATGAGAAGATGTATGCATTCCTGGGATGTGGAGTCTGAATGTAAGCTATTATTATTTAGATGAAGTATGCTCACATGTAAATCCTGCTGTTTATTTTCTTGGGGCATATGGGATATAGTAATTTATTGATAGATTAAATGGAATAACAAAGCACAACAAATATGCTATATATGGGACCCATATGGGAACATATCTTCTTGTTCTTGGCCTTCTCCTGATTGTGAGACAAGAAATAATCATGTCACTTCCTTGATAAGTCTGTCTTTTCCATTTACTCTGTACTTAGACATTATTGCTTTTGTTCTTTTTTTCTTCCAAGCCACATTACTAACAGACATATGACTATATCTAAATCTTCTTCTCATGAAGGGATCTAAATGAAAATTATCTCTGTCTACATTTTAGCTTTCCTGAGAAATTTTGCATGCATGCTGCCTCATCTGCTGTGTGTCACAATATTGTTGACAACCATATATTTGCAGGATCCCATCCACGGTAATCAAAGTTCTGAGTCAATTGACATCTCTTGTCAATTATTTGGAAGGGATAAGAAAAAGGAGATTACAGGCTTATTCAAAATGTATTTTATGTACACAAAACAATGTCATTTTGATGATATTAAGGCTTAAAGAAATTGTTCTTGCCTTATACTTCTTTTTCTATATATCCTGGAATATATATTTTTTCCCTTCCAGCAAACTTTTCTACTTCTAAGCCAGTTGAGTCAGATTCTGCTAGTACTCCCTATGTTCATTACAGATATGGAATTTTTCCTTAGCAGATTTAAAAATTCAAACTTGAATATTACAGGCTATTTAAATATTAAATATTGGAAGTAATTTAATAAGTAAAAATAAGTGTGAGCGGTGGTGAAAACTGAAATGGAAGCAGGATTGCTGAGAGAGCACGTAATGCATGATAACCAGTTCTAAGTAACAACTGGAATTGGTTGTGTTTGGAGCCCTCTGAGGTTATTACTTCATTTGAATTAAGTTTTTTGGTAGAATCCAGGTGTTCACCTTCTTCAGGGTTGAGAAATACAAACATTGCTAGCTTTGGAAGATGTTCACTGATGTGTCAACCCAAGAAAATCCAGTGCCTTGCCACGTACTCAGCAGGGCTTTTCCTTGTACATGAACGTCTTTGATAGCTCACGTATACAAAAAGGTCTTCTTCTACACATATGTATTTGAGGAATCTTCCTGTTTCTTTTAGGGAGGGTAAACTTCTTGTTGCCAGTGGATGATTACTGTACACAATCACACTCAGCACCATTTTTTAAAATGGATCTTTGCCTTCCTTTTTCTCCACTGAGATGGACATTGATACTCAAGCACAGTGATCCTGAAACTTTACCTGAGGGTGGCTTCATGCTGTTCTTGGACTTGTTTTCTGTTGTTTCTCTTTAAAATTCAGCACTGAAGGAATTTGTCTGAGGTCACTTGCTGTCATTAGCTGGGTCAGATATGCCCTTCAGCTTTGGGATCTGGAAGACGTTTCATTATCCCAAGTATGTTGTAAGAAGTAGTGCAGAGGATGCATATTTTGGCTTATTTTTCTTAAATACTGTTTCAGGTGAAGAATTTTTCCTTTCTGTATTGTTAGAAGGAAAATACGTTGAAATTTGTAGAGCGTTTAATCATTAATTGTTTTTATCTTTATCTCTACATTAGCAGTTATTATTGCTTTCTGACAGAGAAAGAAGATCTTCACTTGTTACTTTATTTGGAAGTTCTTCTATTAAGTTTGGTTGTTTCAGATTTTTTATTTTCTTTTCTTTTTTGAAAACTACCTATTCATATAACTATCCCATCTCCCCATGAGACCAATATGTCCATCCTTCTCTTTATCTTTGGTAATTGGTGGTCCTCTTATTATAACAATTTCTGGATTCAATTTAGTTGTTTCCTTTTAACCAGTATGGTGACTAAAAGCTGCATCACAATTCAAATATAGTGCCTGTAGCTGTTGGTTAGCTCTTGGGCACAGATATGCTTCTTTGATTTCCTCTTTTTTTCTTTCCTGTTTGTGCCTCTTTTCATTTATAGCTTAGCCTCAGTGTAGTTATCTACTTTCACTGTATGCCTTTATGCAATTTCTCCTGTTCTTAGGCTGGTGGTACCACATTGTCCGTGGTGACAAGGATATTCTGAAGTCCTTGCCAGTTGTTAAGTCAGCTGCAGGAAAGCACAACCAGGGTGGGAGCTCCTGTCCTGGGTGGAGAGGGAGAGGGAGAGGGAGAGGGAGAGGGAGAGGGAGAGGAGAGAGCACCTATGGGCTGCTGGAGGCTGCTGGCCCTGGCAGACGCTGGCAGAAGCCACACAAAATGTGGGTTGGTAGCTTTTGTTTATTTATTGGCCTTCTAAACAGACAGATTTATTAAATGATCTCCAAGCTGCTCTCCTTTGTCGATGCCAATTACTGATGCAGTTTTACAGTTAAAATAGCAATCCATGCTTGCTCAGAAAAAGGTTTTTTAGCTTATCCATGCGAAGAATGATGCCAGTCCCATTTGTCAAATTCATTATAATTCTGACCACGTCCTGGCTTGTTCAGATGTGGGAAGTCTCTCATGACTGCAGGTTTTCTTGGTTTGGAGGGAAAAAAAGTTTTTTTTTTTGTTTAAATAAAGAAAAAAGCAGTGATGGTTTATTTTAGCTCTTTAGCACAGAGAGGAGCCAGATACAAACAGGATGTTTGTTAGAGGCATCTCCTGATGACCTTGGAGATGCACAGAATTCCAGAAACTAAAGGACAGCATCTGGAGAAATACTTGAGTGGTTGCTTTTTTTTTTTTTTTTTTTTCACTTATTTAGTTAGTTATTACTCTGGTATGGCTCAGTTAAATGTGATTTGTCTGGCCGTCATCAAATCATGACAGAAGCTCAGAGAAGATGAAGGGAAATGCCTAATTTGCTTGTCCTTCAAAAAGATGTGCTGTAGCACTTCAGGACTTCTTCTGTTCAAATAAGTAAAAAAATGGTATTTTTATCTTTGGTCACTAAGCAGTTATGAGTTAGACTGCATATATTTTTTTATAACTTAAGTTTTTTTTCAGTGATGTGGAGAGAATGTTTAGTCATGTATTTTATATGGACATATAGACAGACTATGGTCTCCAACTATGTGTGTGATGATACTCAACAACACAAAGCTATGATATATTGTTTCTTCAAAAGTAAAAAAAAAGTTATGAAAGAAAATTCTATCATATTTGAACAAGTACTGTAATGGGACACAAGAATCCTTTTCTTAAAGTTCTGTCTTACACATTAATTTTGACAGTGTTCTGAGATGCTCTGGTAGGTTTATTCCCAGCACTAATTATTTCATTCATCCACAGGTGGGGCAGAAATGATGTAGACTTTTACAGTGAAAGTGATGTTTCATTTTGGTATTGTCAGTTAAGCTTCAGAGAGGACACCAGTGTGAAACTGGTCCCCTGGGACCCAGCAGAGCTCATGAGTGCATTTAATACTCACTGCTGAGGAGGTGATTTCAGGAGGCTTCTGGGGTTCACGGGTGATGCAAGACTTTGGAGCAGATGTGAGTGGATCCTGTGAGTGGATCCTTATCTTAAAAGCCTATGTGTATTTGGAGAGAGAAGGCTTCTTTGAGAGGAAGGCAAAAAATGGAAAATGCAATTATTTTTCCTTGTGCAAAGAGCATAGATGGAATAGGAGATACTCAGTTGGAATGTGTTAGTTATAATCTGAGTTTGCTTCTTCAAGATTTCAAATAGATAATTAATCAGGAAGAAGTTAGATTAAACTGTCATCATCACAACTTCACCATTTTGCCTCAGGACCAAGTAGCTTGCACTCATGGTGTGTCAGTAACTGTATGGGCCACTCTGAAAGAAAACAACATCCAGAATAAACCTCGTGTCACCCACCACAGCCTTTTGCTGGGTGCAAGATGGAATTTTACCTGGAGTTGAAAAAGAGATTTGATCTCCAGGTTCAGACCACACTGTTTATTAAAAGTTATTATGTTGGGAACTGAGCAGCTTTGCAGAAAGGAGCCTGGGGGTCCTGGTGGACATGAAGCTGAACGTGAGCTTGCAATGTGCCCTTGCTGCAAAGCTATGTGCTGGTATCCTGGGGTGCACTGGGAGGAGTGAGGAGTGTTGCCAGCAGGTGAAGGGGAGGTTTTCCCTTCCTTCCAGTCAGCACTGATGAGGCCACACCTGCCATACAGGTAGTCCTGGGTTCCTCAGTGCAAGGGACGTATGAGGAAGAGCCACTAAAGTGATTAAGGGACTGGAGCATCTCTCCTGTGAGGAATGGCAGATAACTGGGACTGTTCATCCTGGAGAAGAGAATGTGCAGTGCGGAATCTTACCAATGCCTGAAAGGAGGGTGTACAGGAGATAAAGTCAGGCTCTTCTCATGGTGCTGTGTGATGGGACCAGAGGCAGTGGCATAAACTGAGATGGGGAACTGAAAACCTCTGAACATAGGAAACACATTTTTACTGTGAGAGTGACCTAGCAGAAAGAGAAGGTTCTCATTAAGGTTGTGGAGTCACCATCTGTGGAGAAGCCATCTGGACAGCCTGCCCATCCTGAGCACTGTGATTTAGGTGGCCCTGCTTGAGCAGATGGGTTGGACCAGATGACCTGCAGAGGAGCCTTCCAATCTCCACCATTCTGTGACTCGTGGACTTTTTTCCCGGCTGCTTTCTTTCTGCATTTTTTGGAAGCTTTTTACATTGCTTGTGTCACATGCAATTGATTTATTGTTAGTTTTGTGTTATGTGATCACCTATTATATTCTAATTGTTTCTGTTAGGAGAAGTGATTTGCTTCATCTGTGATTCCATATGGTACATTGCAAACAATTTAGGGCCAAGTACTATAAAGACTGTAAGAGATACTGTTTAAACCACTTGTTTATAAAAGCTTGGAAGAAATGTAACAGTGAAGATTCTCTAGAAACATCTGTAATAAAATGTTTGCCTTTAGAAAATCATTCCTACCCACTGCTCATCTGCCAAAGACATCCCTGGAAAAGTCTTTCTTTCCCTCCCAAATCCCAACATGTACTCCAGAGCAAGCAACACAGAGCTTATTGCTGAGGTTTGAATTTTTTTCCACTTACAAGAATCTGTAGCGTTACCTCTTATCAACTGTTTCCATGAGGAATTACAAAACAGGAGGCTCTTGTGCTGCTTGTTTTTATTAACATGCATTAATATGTGTATTTAAGCTTCTCTTCTGCCTTTTCTTCCATGAGGTTAGTTTCAAAAACAATAGGCTCTGAGGGAATAACCTACACACGGAAATCACCTGTATTTGTGAACCTTTAAAAGAACCACATGCTTCCAACAGAAATAAAGTATCTTTTGCCTGGAATTATCCCTTTGGAGCAATATGCAGTCATTTTGAGGCTCCAGATTGATTTATCTGAAAAGAGGAAATATTTGCTTCCAAAAGCATCAGAGCAAAAATAAGCTTTGTCAAATGAAGGGAATTCTGCACCATGTCTTGAGTATTCCTTTGTAAAAGAAAGTGGGAAGTCTGGAGAGGGACAGTGTTAGAGAAAAGTGAAGAACTTTTTTCTTGTTAGTAGTGAGTCTAGGCAGTAGGGTGGGAAGGGAAATAGTTTTTTAAATATGTGGTTCTTCCTCTGTAAACCTAGGGGCAGGGGGAGTATCCTATCACACTCAATACTGCTGTGTGCAATTTTTAACCTTGGTTTTCACATTTGCTTCTTCCTTAGATATATTTCTAACTTTATATGGAGTTGTGTGGAGCAAATGCAGGCTAGTTGAAACCTCTCAATTCATGATCTGAAGTGTGGACTTTAAGTGCTTCTTATGTTGAATTGCTCTGCTTATAGACTTGGTCCTGAAATGTTTCCAGTTCTGGAATTGGCATTAACATTAAGAAATATCCTGTGGAAAAAAAAGCTGGGGAGCCAGAGTCTGGCCAGAATTACTCATTTCATTGTACCAGCTGTCAACAGGACTCCTGGTTGTAATTTTGGCTTTAACACTTCGGGGTCTAATACTTGATTTCTAGGAAAGTGAGTTGGTGATAATAGGGCTGTATTTTTAATTTAAAAAGGCTGTATTGTACCTGTAAGTTATTTTCCTATGGGTGAAAGCTGCTGTTAACATCAACAAAGCCCAGATGAATGACCTCTACTCTTGAAAGAATAGCATACCTTTATTTCATTTTTCTGCCTAAGACTGGCACATGACCATGTATTTTACTATTTTACTCCTTTCTTTTTGTCAGTTTACCCTTTAAGAGATGAACTGCCTTATATTGGCTTGCCTTTTTGGAATTGCTGCTATTTCATAATTGCAGGATGACGTGCATCTTGTGAACTGCTTTGTGAAGCTCTGTCCTGAGCACCAAACTTCTTCAGTAGAATAGTTCAAAAGATTGTGCTCATTATGCTGGAAAATGGTACCCTTAGGCTCCTGCTTGATCAAGGTGGGGGATTCTTTAAAACTGGGCTATAATTAAGAGTGCAGTAAAACAGATTTATTACTAATTTAAGTTTTTAAGAGAAGGGAGTAAATTATGTTCACTCTTGCTGCACAGTTTTGGAAAAGAAAAATATGCATTAATAAACACTATGTCTGTAATTAATTAATGGTCCCCTAGAGAGTGTTTTCTCCCAAACTAGTTAATTAGTGTGTAAAATACTAAAAAATTAATCCCAAAACTCATAATGAAAAATCAGCTATGGGTTAGTGAATTATGGTCATTAAAGCAGATTTGTTTTTTTTGTTGTTTGTTTGGTTTTGGGTTTTTTTTGTCGTTTGTTTGGTTTTGGGTTTTTTTGTCTTAATGGCGAAAGTTAACAACTGAGACAAATGGAGAACAAAGCACCAATGCTGAGGTGCATTTTGACATTTCTAATTAATGTCGTGTGCCACTAAAAACATCATAAAGCTCTCTCTAGAATTAATGTGAGCAATAAACCTACTGTTTACTCTGGATTTGAAAATGAGTATTGATTACTGTTTTGTTTTTTATTGCTAAGAAAGATATGGGACAGGGCCTAAATATTAAGAGTCCTCAAATTATCATTCCCTGTGTTTTCTGTTATACCTCTTTAATCTTCTGCTGTGCCTGTTAATTTTCTCCCTTTCCAGATAGATTGATCTTGAATTTGATCACAGAAACATATTTCAAAAACCTATTATTCTGGTAACCTAGATGGGGTCAGCATTTTAAGTATCTTTTAATAAGCAGGTTTAATAAGTGGGTTTAATAACCATGCATTTCTCAGTTGGATTCATATTATTAGTTACTGAAGAAGATTTTACTATTTGGTTCCTAAATTCCTAGTAAAGCTTTTGCAAAGCGTGAAGTGCTCTGTGCTTTGGGTACTGAGAGCCTCACTGGCTTGCAGGGAAATACATGAACTTGTCAGAAATGTGCGTACTTGTAGAATCAAAGCCTTAATTTGTAACATGATATTTAATAAGAAAAATGGGCACAAGGTAGTAATTTTTCTTGTTGAAAACAATGGTTATTGCTCAAGTAAATGTTAGCAGCCTTGACTGATTGCTGACAAGAAGTGCAGAGGTGATTAACATGACAATGTACAAATAATGCCATAAATTTTTTTGTCCCTTGCAGCTGCAGCAGGTATATAAACTGGTCTTTCAGGTTTAGTTTAGTTCTTTTGGAAGAAAAAAAGCATGTTACAAAAAACTTGGGAGAGAAAATTAAAATTCTTCTATACCTGAGTTTTCTTTATGAAGTCTCTATTCAATGCTGCTTCAGCCTGATACCTATTTCTTTTCTATTATTAAAGTGAAGCTTTGATGCATGCATAGGTATCTCTCCTCATCATTTTTCTCTCCCACTACTAAGTCCTGTTATGTTATGCTTTAATATGAATAGATGAGCTCTTCTTTAGGCTTCTTCTAAGAAAATGAGTTTTCTAACTTATGCTGCATTTATCTTTGACTATATATAACTTTAAAAAATTGGTTGGTTTTAAGGAAGTGTATGTTCAAGAAGTAGCAAAGGATATTAGAAAGATTCATGACTTTCAATCTTTTAAGGAAATAAACACAAATCTGCTTGGAAGTTTAAGGGGAAATTTGGTATTTATTCTAAGTCTATACAAAGCAGTTGCATCCAAACATGAAATTAATTTCTGTCTCTAATACAATATATTCAAACTATGGATATTCTTGTTAGGCAAGTTGGGTCTTTACTTGCTCATTGAATCCTGTCTTTATTTTTGTATATAAATTTTACATCTTTACTTGATATAAATGATTTCCCTCATGCTAACCAGCGGGTTGGGACAGGAAGCTAGCAGCTATGTTGCTAGTATATTCTCAGCTTTTCTAGCTGGTAGACATGCTCCTTCTCTGATTTGAACTTGACACTTTGAAGAACTTGGGGAGGTGATAGCAGAGGGAGCCAAGGATGTTTCTTCCTTTGCATGCCTTTACAGAAGGTGTCACTGTTTTCTTTGCTTTTTCTTTGGTAATCTATCAAGATGCTCTCTGGAGTCTTTCTTGGAAAGGCCTTGCTGGAACTGGACAACCCAAGTAGGGCAGTCATGGGGACAGCTGTGTTGTAAGGAGAAAGCAAATAGAGCAGGATTGTTAAGCCTGGAAAAGACCACCAAGGAGAATTATGACAGATGCACAAAACTATGTGTGATGCAGACAAGTTGAGTAAAAAAAGAATTAAGCAGACAGAGGGAAGTTTTCTGTGGAGAGCTCCACTGAACTGACCTCATTGTCTTGTGTTGTTGTCTCTGCCTTCCTGCAGTAAAGATGCTTCAGGGCTGGTAAAAGCCTCGGCAGGACTTGGGCTGGGGGTGAGTTTTACCTCAAGATGTGGGACAGTGAAGTATGGCTGGGGACAGCAGAGCACATGTTGGGGGAGGGGACAAATGGAAAACATCTGGAGGTGACTCTCACTGGAAGGGTATGTGCACTCCCCCAACAGAAACCACAGAGCTTATCTATTGAGAGACAGAGAAAGCTGGCTGGGTGGTTTCATCCAATATTGGCATTTTTATGTTTGGAGCTAAGGGCACATAAAAGCCACAGTGACATGTTTTTTAGGGGTAATTTTGTTAAACAATGCTACTTTTGCTGGCAAAACTCCAGGTGTAGTCTTGGCTTTGTATTGTTTCATCTTTTACAGTTTCTGATTTATTTTGCTCAAATGCTTGGCATAAATAAAGAGAAGAAAATAATTCTTTTTGCAGAAATGAGTTGTCTCTCAGAAGAGAGCTGGAACTGCTGACAAATCCATTGTAGAATAGAGTGGAGAGAGTAAAGAGAAGAACAGTGAAGGAAAACTGGACTATAGTGAAAGATCTGGGTGTTTTCTAAGGAGGGGAAGATGTCTTATTACTTACACAGTATTCAAAATGTGACTTCATATTCCGGCAACACATTCTCTAGAGATTTTACAAACTTCACAAAAATGCTAATGAAAAGCGTTTTATTATCAAATTGTCTTCTTTCTGCCTTCTTGAATTCTTAAATATTTTAAAATAACTTACAACTAAACTGTTTTCTATTTAGTTTCTATTTGCATTCCTAGTCAGAATAGTTTCACCTTACGACTTGGATTTCCTGTGCAGTATTTCCAAATGGGACCACAGGGACTTGTTGCTTTAATTTGTTTGTATTCTGTTTCCTGCAAGTTTGGATATCTCTGGGCACTTCTCTTGTGTATATGTGCATGTGTTCTTTCATTTAACAGCAGGGAAGAGTTGTGAGTAAAGGCTCTTTTACTGTAGAAGTGTAATATGCCTTACTTTTTGGGCTGGGAAATAAACATTTTATCTATTCTTCAAAGTACTGAGATTTCAGATCCCTTTATTGTCTGTAACAGAATGAAAGGCCGTCTCTCCTCTTCTTAAAGAAGATCCAGCCCACTCTAGACAAACTGATAGTGTTTCAGCATGCAATTTGTGATCACCAGATAATATTCTTTTTTACAGAGATGAGATGACAGCTAGGTCCAATTTTGGTTCTGAAAAATCCTTTCTTAATGGCATCTTTCCAGAAACCATTATGCTTCTGCAAAAAAAGTGGAAAATTTTTGACCAGCAGAATTTTTTGTATTTTTCTATTTCTTGACTAAATACATGATAATGCTTTATATTTAATAAAGATTATGTATAACTTCTGACGTTTTTTTTAAATTGTGCTTATCATCATCCATGTTTCAAAATGTTGAATGTACAAGAGTTCAGTTATCTTGCTTGTAGCTCTCATAGTAATATACCAGAGGCTATTGTATGTGCCAGCTTAGTTTTTCTTCTTTATATGTCTATTTTTGTGGAAACAGTTTCATTTCCTTGTGTGTTATATTGGTGCTTGTGCTTCAGAGTGCCACTTGTATCAAATTAGCTTTTTTTTTTTTTCAGTTGAGAACATTGGTTTTTATTTTCACTCTGTAGAGTTTTTGCAGTGGTGGTGCAGTTTGCACTTCTGTTGTTTGGGGTCTGACAGCCCTGCCATTAAACTTTACCATTTGCACAAGTTCATAAGTATGCAATAAAAGACCTCTGTACAGGAAGGTGGAACACATCTGAAATTAAATACTTAAGTTGAAAGAAACCTCAGGAGGTTGTTTTGTCTACTCTCTCATTTGAATATTTTAGAAAATAGTTTCAGAGAAAATACCTAGAAAACAGGGAGGCTTTAGGAGTTGTGGTTCTGCTCTGAATTTAAAGAAGTCCAAAATACTAGCCAATATTCTCTCCTTTATAAGGACTTTTTTTTTTCTTCCAAAAATAAAGGTAAAATAAAAAAAAAGAATAGTATGTACACTTCTGTTGGCATGCACGCTCTTTCCACAGAAAACTTAAAACTTACAGTTGTAGCCCATGTTTGCATAACACTGGAACAGAAACTGTAGTTACAGTATTATTGGGAAGAAATACTAGACATGGTCTGTTTTGTCCCTGCTTGTTTAATTACTAAAATCTATTTAAAGTACTTGCAGCACTTCCTAAAGGTGCTCTGCACAACAGCTTCCATTCACAGAGATATTTCTTGGTAATCAGGGTTCTAAACTCTACAAGATGGGGATTCTGAAAGTACTTTACAATACAGAATCTCTTCTCATTCTCAAGTAAGCCCACATGATCTTGCAGTTGTATTTAATACCTCTGCTATTTCATTTCAGCAAGTGATGAGTGTTCAAGTCTATAACAGACATATATTTTAAGCAGCATGATAATTTCATATTTCACAAGTATTTACATTAGAGCTTTTTAGTCAGGACTTTATGTGGTGGGTTTAATCCAGACAGCAATGAAACACCCACCAACCCCTCCCTCACATCCTCCCTCTCCTGCTTCTTGCAGTGGGATAAGAGTTGGAAGAGTAAAAGCAAGAAAACCTTGTGAGTTGAGATCAAGACTAATAAGTAAAGGAAAGAAAACCCAAAAGTGATGTAAAGGCAACCACTTACCACCTCCCACAGGTAGAGTGATCCGAACCAGTCTGAGCAGCAGCCACCTTGGAGAGTTCAAACCCCCAGTTTTTATGGCTGGTCATCGTGTTATGTGCCACAGAATATCCCTTTGGTCACTTGGGGATGGCTGTCCTAGCTGTGTCCTTGCCCACCTGAAGCTCTTGCCCACCCTCAGCCTATGTCATGGGGGCAGTGTGAGGGGGCAGAGAAGGAACGTCTTGAGTCTGTGCAAGCAGCAGCAGAAACACTGCTGTGTTACCTGTGCTGCTTTGCTCATAATCACAAACAGAACCAGATGCGCTGCTATGAAGAAAATTAACTCCAGGCAGCCAGGGGCAGCACGCAGTACCTTGGTGTTCAGTTTAGGTTGCTACAAACAGCAGTACTTAAACACTCTGGGAGGGCATTAACCTTGACTTTGCAGTACTCTGGAGGCTGGAGCTCCTGCTCTGATGGCTCTAAGGGCACCATGTTTCCCAGAACCACTGGGTTTTATGAAAGAAATGTTTTCTGCTGTTACTGTTAAGTGAATAATGATAGAAAATGGCATTTAACTGTCTGGTGGCATCTGAAAACGTCTGATAATAACTGCTGTTTCTTAATACATTTTATATTAAACTTGAAAGGAAAGGAGTATGATATCATGATGTGTGTATGAATTTTTATATCCTGATCACACCTCCAGATTGTGTTTCATGGTGTGACTTGGAGGTTTATTGGATCTTATCCTTGTTTATCTGGTTTTCTTAGCATGAGTGGTATGTGGTATTTTACTCTGCATCTTTGTGGGATTTCCTTGCTGTGAGAGGGCAGTCTAGAGGGAAGGTCTCAGAACACTGAAAGCATCAAGAGCAGCATCCTAGTTTCCTTTCATTAAAATGTGTCTAGCAAAGACACATTGTCCAGGACCTCTGTAGTTGTTTACAGATCAAAAAAGAAACAGTTGATCCATTCATGCCTTCTGGCATAAAGGCATCTCATGTCCTGCTCTCATATCTGCCTGTTTTCCCATCCGCTTCTAATGTGCTGAATGACTTGCATTCAACAGAGACTGCCTAAAGAACATGCACAAAGCCATTGATAGGGAGAATGCCATAAGGGGAAACGAGAATGCATTGGTTAGAAACATCTGTCAGAGATATAAAGGAAATAAGGAAAGAAAAGGAAGAATAAAAGAAAGGGAAGGGGTGGGAAGAAAAGGAAAGGAAAGGAAAGGAAAGGAAAGGAAAGGAAAGGAAAGGAAAGGAAAGGAAAGGAAAGGAAAGGAAAGGAAAGGAAAGGAAAAGGAAAGGGAAAGGAAAGGGAAAGGAAAGGGAAAGGAAAGGGAAAGGAAAGGGAAAGGAAAGGGAAAGGAAAGGGAAAGGAAAGGAGCAATTGAAAGTAGGTACACTCCATCTTTTGTCAGTGGCAATGCTGGAGAGAGAATGGGGAAGGCCACAGATGGCTCCAGATACCTTCAGTTGAAGGATCAGCATCTACAGCTTGGGTTAGAGGGATCAGCTAGATGACCATGCTGCCAAACAGACACTTGGAGAGTCATTTAGAAGGATGGACTGCCTCTTCAGACAATTAACTGAAATACAAGAAGATGAAATAATTAAAACAGAACCTAGATCTGATGAGGTCTATTGAAATATCATCTGTTTCTTGAAAATAAGATTTTCAGATGAAGTGAATCAGAATTTTACCATCCCCGAGGTAAAAAGTGAGGAAAGCAGAGGAAGTTAGGAAAGGTTCTGTAAGTGTACATGGAAAAAATTATGTTGAAAGTGATTAAGTACTTCAAAAATATGATTTTATCTAGGAATTAGGATTTTTAACAAGAAGCTCTGAATGTGGCATAACAATATCAGCACTCCATCCTCTATGGTGAATTATCCTTTCAATTATTTTAATGTCATGAGCCTTCTCATTTGGGAGCTGCAGTTGGCAAGAGCAAATTTTTGTTCAGTGCACTAGGAAGAAGAGCAGGAATTTCTGTGTCTTTGTAAGGCAACTAATTTCATATGCATTTCAACATTTACTATTCAAATAATATTGAAGTAAAAAATAGCTCACATTAATTAATGAGAAAGAAATGTTGACTGTATTTGAAGAACCTCTGCCCAGAAGGGAGTTTAAACAAATTTCAAGACATGCTTGAATAATCAGAAATTTGTGTGTTGAAGTTAGCCATTGCAGCAGGGTTGTTTCTGCAAGTTTGTTGGCATTTTTATTCAGTAGTGTATAGATAGTACAGGTGTGAGAAGGTATCTGGATGAATTAATGTTGGGGCATAAGGATACTGAGGGGAGAAAAGATGTCTTGCCCCTCAGAAATGAAATCTGAACCCATGTAGAATTTTCTAATAAGGCATGAAATTCTGATCCCTTTCAAGATCGAAAGTTGAGAGGGGCACATGTGTTGGTGGCTTCCAGGCAGTTTCAGTGTCCAGTATTAGAGAAAAAGGTCTTCATAGTCAAATACCTGGAAAAGTTCATTAGTTTTTAAAGTGTGATGTGAGGAAGTAGCTTAATAACTTATTGTGAGCAAATTAGTGTATGGGCATACCTATAAATTCTATCAGCAGTTTGATCATCAATGCTGTCTGTGTTTTCTTATGAGGTAGTTTTGTCAATATAAATTGAAATTGTTTTCATTATATTTTGGGGCATGAGATTCAAAGAGGAAAAGAGGGTATGAATATGCTACTTCACCGGTGTAATTTCCTACTAGTTGTGGTCCTGAGACTGGTCTCTGGTAGATCTCATGAGGGATGATAGTTAATTTGGCTTTCTGAAGTCTTTTTATCTTACAGTGCTATAATATATATAATTTATGCAATATATCTATATAATTTCCTGCTTGATTTTCATCAATAGCATTTATATTTGTATGTCAAAAGCAAGTAGTGGAAAGGAATGAAATAGTTACAAAATAGAGCTTTTAAAGTGGTACTTAAAATGGTGTTTGAAAAATTTTGTCTTGCTCTTGCTCCTTCTTCCCCTTTAAGCACAAATATCCATTTTCTTAACGGAGAAGGCAGATTGGAGTACTTTTCTATCACTGCAAAGTACATAGAATACAGTGGTTACATATTTTTGAGGGCAGGAGGTTTGGGACAGGGTCTTGCTGAGAGGAAGTTGGAAGTCCCAGGATGTTTCTTTTTCTTTCTTCCCTGGCTCTTCAGGGGAATGTCAGCCATCTGAAGTGAACGCTGCATGCTCAGAAAGTAAAACTTCTGCCAAAGTAGTTCTGCAGATTGTACAAATAAACTCTATGTGGCAGAAGGATGCCAGAGAAAATTTAAGATTGATGATATTTACTGTCACTTCCTTCAGTTTTGTAGCATTACTGACACCCCTCTAAAAAGAAGAAATGCTTTATTTTTTGATGTAAAGACTCTGTTTTGCATTGCTAAGTTATAAAGTGTGGGAAAGAGAAGGAGCAAGACACTATTGTTTATTTCAGCCATCAGTAAGCAATACTTTGTGGCAATAAGCAGATTCTCCTATAGCTGTGCTCAGCATGTTGGAAAACAAATAGGACAAAGCCTCCTTTCCAGCACAGGAGACAGAAAGCAGAGTAAGAGGAATAATTTTAAAAAAAAAAATGTGTCTAGCCTGGCAGTGTAGAATTGGGAGAGGGAAATGATGGAGAGCACAGGGAGACTGAGTTATTAGTTGAGAATGTGTAGAGAGGCTTTTAATAGCACGTCTCTTTGGGTTTTTCCTTTCTGAATCATGTCATACCATTCATGGAGAAGTCCCTGAGGAAAAATATCCTCCAACCTTTGTGGTTTACATGTGAATGGAGGCAGCTGGTGGGAGTCATGCCAGAGGTTGCTGTTCTGCTGCCCAAAGCAATTGCCTCTGAATTGCTTGCAAGGATTGAGCAAAATGGAGCTGGTGTTGCTTTATGAAAAGTTTCTTTGAAAGAGGTGTTCTTGTGATTGTGGTGTTGTGTGTCTTTGGAGCATATAATGTATCAAATCAGTGCCATATTTAAAGACTAAGGTAATACTGATACTATGTTATTAAACTGCTGTCTTTCAAAAAAAAACCAATATTTGATGGCTGTCCAAGTCTGTGGTGTGGGGTTGTAGACAGTGTTCCCCCATCTAGATCAAGCTAATCAAATGATCTGCTTCTCATTCCTATTTGGAGGGTAATGTATTAAAGTAGCATTGGGATACACACTGTGTTTTGGCAAGGCCATTTATTGTCTCCACCAGCGATTGCTAGGAAAAGTACTTTATGTTGATGGTAGATTTTCAGTCCCATGCCCCCTGAGCTGTCTTCAGTTGATGAACTAATTAATTGGCGGAGAAAAATGGTGCTGAGCCCCTTGCTGCATAGCACCAAGAGCATCCTTAGACGTGGAGGTGAATCGGGTACGTAATCCTAAACTCCTGCTCATCGCTGGATCTGTGTCAACCCACAGCAGCTGCTGGCTTTGAACTTGGGAACATTTAGGCTTGATTGATGAACTACTAAAATGATGTCAGCAGTAGGATTTGGATATATATAAAGCACCTGATAGGAACGCATTATAAATGTAGGCAGCTGCAAACTGGTGTCTGAGCTAAGCAGTGCTGAGATGAAGGGATATACTCCAGACAAGGTTAAGTGAAGTGTCCTTTTCCCCATAACTGCACAGATCAGTCACATTCACAGGCATTTGATAAACTTGTGGTTGGAGCTGCAGTAGATCAAACCTTTTAAGATACCTGCTTGGCAGAGTCTAAGTGTCAGGGTGGAGATGTGGAGGGTTGCAGTCTATGCGTGTGCATACCTTTGCATCCTTGGCTTCTGTGCATCTCTGCAGTGTTGGCTGAGGCCACAGGGTCAGAAACATTTGATGAACAGAAATAATAATTCTAGCTAATTCTTTGTTCTTGTATTTCACTGCCACCGTATTCATACAGTGTTAGAAAGTACATTCTCTCATTGAGAAGTCTGTAATGGCAGCCAGCTGAATAAATTATTTCTTTGGCTCAAGAGGTAGAGGCTTTTGAACAGAAGTCCTGCCTTCCAACCTGGGCAGCAAATGTTCCATACAAGCCAAATGCATGTTTGTGCTTTCCCTCTCAGATGTAGTAATTTAAAATGCAATCATGTGAAGGATTGTATTTATTTTATTCATGTGTTACTAATCTGTGTAATTTAACAGCAAGCAGGGACATAAACTTCATTAAGATCCGGATGATAAAAAAAAGAAAAAAATTGGCTGAGGTCCCTCCTCTCATTCTAATATTGAAAGCAAAAAGTGGCTCTGGTATGCATGAAAGTGTGATTACAAAAGCTGTTATTTTTTGCTGATTGCTGCTTTATAACCTGGAGTGATGGTGTAGTAGAGTTAGAAATGGTCCTCCACTTCTGCAGTCTTTGTGCTTGTCTACTGTGTATTTAGTTAGACTTGTTTGGTTTGTTTGCACTGGCACTTAGGATGAAAAATAGTCCTTTGGATGTCCAAGTGTCTTTTGCCTGCTGCTGGGAGCAGTGTGGTGAGGGCCTCTTCTGCAGCTGGGGCAGGAAGTCAAAGAAGCCAGTTGAGTTTTTAGGTCTTCATAAAAAAGAAGAAAAAAATTTTTTTTTATGTACAACTCAGAGCTTCTGTGTGGTACCAGCTCTCATCCATTCAGAGAATTCATCAAAACTATGGTGTTTGATTTGGCAGTATTTATTTAAATTTTTTATTCTTTTATACTTATTAAAATACTTTTGATGTAGTGTTAGTTTGGAGGAATTGATAAAATTTCATTACAGGTGTTCTTATGAGATGATTGGGGAGGAGGAGTCAGATAAACCAATGTTACCTGCCTGTTTCAATACTTAGGTAATTTTAAGCTGACTCTTAAATTCTGTATATTTTTTGACAAAATGGTTCAATTACCTCAGAGCATCTCTGCACAGCAGCAGCTTAGTGCACAATATTTGCTATTGCAGAGTCAATCCTCTAATGGTGGGGAAGTTCAAAGTGCACTTACAACTTAATGTGTAAATCTTTCATATTTATCTTTTAACTATTTAGATGGGACATCTAGATGAGACTGAATAAACATATATACCTACCTATAGTAATGCTTATTATGGTATAGACATACAATACCTATAGATACCTAGGCTACCACCACTGGCACAGAAGACTTTTTAAAAAACATTCCAGCAGACATTGGTGTAGATAGCAGGTTCTCCTGGCTTTTTTTAAGTCCCAGTTATAGAAGTATGTAGCTCTGTGTTGTGTGCAAATGAATGCCTTAATTTTGAGGAGCAGGCTACAATACTTCTAAGGTGCAAATGTGTGATTCTGTTTTGAAAAAAGTTACTCTTTTTCTTATGTTTAATAAGCAGTGCCTGATACATAAAAAAGCATTGCATTTTGAGTTTTTTTTAATGAAATGCTAATTTTGTTTTCAAATTGGGGTAAAAGGTATGGGAGAATGCAAATAAAATGTAGTGGAAGTCAGTGTGAAGATGAGGACATTTTAATTTGCTTTATGTCTGTAAGTGCAGGAAACTACCTCATCATCACTAAAAGAATAAAAAGCAAAGGGGTTAAGAGGCCTGGAAAGATTTTGACGTCAGGGCAATTTATGGAAATAATAAGCTTAATTTTGCATAATTTTATGCCCTCTAATACTTGTTTTGAAGTCAGACTTGAAAACAGCTGTACCATCACAGGCCAAGACTGCCACCACCGCAGGGCACAAAGCTTACACCAAAGTGGGAAGCAGGTGAAGCCCAGGGCCGGAGAGTTTGGGTCACTGCTGCTGGGGTTAGGAGCCAATCCCAGCAACAGCACTTGGGGGTTTTTCACACAATTTCTCTTGATGCTGGCAGCTTCTTTTAAGCTGGCTCCTCAGTCTTCTGAGAAGTCACTTAGCCTGAGGGCCTTAGGACTGGTTTGGATATCCCAGGTGCCGAACTGTTTGAATACATCTGATTCCCCATTTGTGTAATGACTTTACAGAGCTCAAAATGTATTAACTACAAGCATAGATTTAAAGCTGCCAAGAGGTAGACCCAAAACCCCTTCAACCTGCTTACATCTGTGTTTTTCTCTTTTTTGTACAGATAGATAAGGCTGAAGCTAAGCAATGTCACTATGTGTAGTGGTTGTTGAGTGTAGCATATGCTTTGAGGAAATTTTTTAGTCCAACCAGTTTAAGATTTCTAGCTCTGGAAGTAAGGCTTTGAGCTGTTGCATCTAACTTCCATTTCTTAATATTTTTAAACTTGTATGGGCAAGAATGTTTCATATGTTTTCTGTTTTACTATAGCAGCTTTTTTACTGTATAAATACCTTTAAAATTTTTCTGGAAGCTACTTTTTTGGGAAGAGTGAAAATATTTTAAAAATGCGTCAAACCTACAGTTTAACAGAGCTTTAGTGTGGAAAACAGATATTGTCTGTCTTTGTTGAAAGTGAAGGCTGTTCAAATGAACTGGGATGCTGTTTATTTTGATGCATTTGATGCATTGCTGTAGTGTGGTAAAATAGATTTTGCATGAGATTAACATTTCTTTATAACATTATTTTTCTTATTGTCAGAGTAGAACCCTGAATATAGGTGTCATGCATGTGTTTGATTGACTGGGTGTGAGTTCAAAATGAATTAAACCTTACACTGTGACTAAGAAAGCTGGAAAATTCTTGTGTACGACATCCAGTGATTTAATTACTTAAGTATGGCCTTTTGATAGTTGAAACTCTGACATTCACTGGGGTATTTTATATGGTGGGAACTGCCTTTAGAAACAGAGGAATTAACCATAGAAATCTCTTGTTGAAAATGAATGCTTTTGTTCCTGCCATATAAAGTAGTTGTAGTCTCTGGAGTAGTTCTTTCTTCTTGCTTATATCCCCTTTGGATTTAAAGTGTTGTCATGACAGTAATTTGTAGACAAAAGAGCCATTTTTCTTCTGTATTTTTTTAACATTCTGTTCTTGATTGCAAGAGTCTCCCCAAGAAAAAAAGATGACTTCAGGAATGAGGTGGAGCATGAGTTAAAGCATTTGACAACATGTTGGATTAAGATGGTTTTGGCAGGATTAGTCATAGGGCATTTGATAACCAGACTTTTGATTAGTCATGGTGCTTCAGCAAAGTCCCTTTGAGCAGGACATCAACACTGTACTGTGTGGTGAGTTCACCTTGGCTGGATGCCAGCTGCCCACCATCCACTCTATCACACTCATCTTCAGCAGGATGGAGGAGAGAGAACATGAGATGGAAAAAATGTGAAGATCAAGATGAAGGCAGATTAATAGGGTAGAGGTCACATGTGTGGAAACAAAGGAAAACAGAAGACTGTATTCTCTACTTCCCATCAGCAGGGGATGTCCAGACACTTCCCAGGGAGCAGGGCTTCAGGGCTCCTAGCAGTTGCTTGGAAGACAAACATCCTAATGATAAATGCACTCCCCTTCCTTTCTTTTAGGTTTCATTGCTGAGAAGTCACCACATGTTATGAATATCCCTTTGGTCATTTGGGGTCAGCTGTCCTGGCTCTGTCCCCTCCCAAAATCTTGCCCAGCTCCAGGTAGAGGGGCTGAGAAGTTTGAGATGCAGCACAGATGCTGTGCAAGCACCGCTCTGCAGTTGCCAAAACACAAATGTTCATCAACACCTCACTAGCTACTGATACAAAGCACAGCACTATGAGGGCTGCTGTGGGGAAAATGGGCTCCAAATCAGCCAGACCCAATATACATGGCTTTGGGCTGTGCAAACTTCCTAGCCATTAGGATCTCTGGAGTTATGACATGTTTCCCAAAGCATTACCCTAGAGAAAGGGATTGATTATGTCTTGGACAGTGTCTTCCTTGGTAGGCTAAAAACTGTCTGGATGTCAGAGAGATGCTGCTGCTTCCAGTTAGTGGCTGGTCACTAGTGGGGTACCCCAAGGCTCAGTACTGGAGCCAGTCCTGTTTAGTATCTTTATTGATGATTTGGACCAGGGATCAGTAAGTGTGCAGATGACACCAAGCTGTGTGGAAGGTTTGATCTGCTGGAGGTAGGCAGGCTCTGCAGATTGATCTCGACAGGCTGGATTGGTGGGCCAAGGCCAGTGGTAGGAGGTCATGTATATAAAGGTGGAATACTGCGTGTTTCACATGAGTCACAACAACCCCCTGTAGCGCTACAGGCTTGGGGACCAGTGGCTGGAAAGCTGCCTGGTAGAAAAGGACCTTGGGGTGCTGGTTGGCAGATGGCTGAACATGACCCAGTGTGTGCCCAGGTGGCCATCCTGGCCTGTATCTGTAGTAGTGTGGCCAGCAGGAGCAGGGCACTGACTGTCCCCTTGTAGTCAGCACTGGTGAGGCTGCACCTCAAATACTGGGCTCAGTTCTGGGACATTGAAATGATGTCCAGAAAGGGCAGCCAAGCTGGGAGAGGGTCTGGAGCGTGAGCCTGATGAGGAACAACTGAGGGAGATGGGGGTGTTTAGCCTGGAGAAAAGGAAGCTCAAGGAAGATGTTACTGCTCCGTACAGCTACCTGAAAGAGGTTGTGACCAGGTGGGCGTCAGCCTCTTATGCTGGGTGATGAGTGGGCAGGATGAGAGGAAATTACCTCAAGTTGCACCAGTGGAGGTTTAGATTGGTTATTAGGAAAAATTCTTCAGATGAAAGGGTTTTTAAGCATTGGAATAGGTTGCCCAAGGAAGTGGTTGAATCATCATCCCTGAAGGTACTAAAAAATGCGAAAGAAAGTAAGTGTAAAAAATAAAAGACATAAAACAGACTTAAAGGTATAGATGCAATGCCTGGGGACATGGTTTAGTGTTGGCCTTGATAGTCATAGGTTAGAAGTTGGAATAGATGGTCTGTGATGATTCTCTGATTAGATAATCCTATATCCTAAGTTTTGCAGTGAGGATTTAGCCAAGCTTGCTTCGTTTTTTGTACTGCAAATTTTAATGTTGAGTATCCCCATTTTGAAAGCACTTCTTTGCATTAAATTTGATTCTCACATCCTCCATTCATGCTCTGTTACATTAGGTGTTTTAATGCATTAAAAGTCACAAAGATACTTAGATAATAAAAATAGAGTATGTCAGAAGAAAATTTAGAAGGTTGTTTCTTAATCTATTCTTAAGCTGATTTAAAACAAACTGAAACAGTTCTTTCAGTGGATCAACCTTCACTCGTACTGGGCTTTAGTGCAGTAGAATAATCTGTTGTAGGAGAAGTTAAGTGACTTCAGATTGGGAGATATTACATTAAAATGTGGTCAAGCAAATGAGTTCCCTTTGATTTTTATTTTTGTGGTAGCTTAACACTGGCTGAAAATTAAACTTCAAATAAGCCAGTCCTCTTTTCCTTGCTCCTGATAAGAGAGGGACAAAGGCAGAGTATATGGGCTGAGATCACAATTTTCTGGAAGCACAAAGCAATGGAATAAGAAATGCCTGGCAGCAGCAGCAATATTAAGAACAAAATTGTGCAAAAGAGAAGGTGCTTTACACACACAAGGTGGCATCAGCTTAGTTCCATGTAGCAGTTGGGACAAAGACAGGATTGTGGCCACTTCCTGCAGATGACTCCCTGTCCCTGAGCCTGAGGCGTCAGAAAGCAATGACAGACAAATCCCCAAAAGTGAGACTGCCTACATCTCACCGTGCCACCACTTCAGATGCTGGGCTTGATTCCACACAGCATCGGCGTGGCTGCTCCTGACCACTCTGCCTGGCTCTGCTTCAGCTCAGGTTGGCTCCTTTTGGCTCGGGTTTGACTCAGCTGGACTCAGGCTCAGGTTGGACTCAGCTGGGCTCAGGCTCACCTCCACCCCTTGGTTCCATGCAGTGCTTCCATCTCCAGTGCCTCTTTCCAGCGCACTGTGGAGCCGTGTCTCAGAACAGGGAGGGGATGGCATCCTTGGCTGAGGATGGGTCCACAGGGCAGATCCTGACAACCTGTCTGCTGCAGAGAAGGAGGATAAACGGTGCACTTCCAAGGCTGTGTTCAGCTTTTTTTCCCCCCGAAACCAAGCCTGCCGGTGATGATGTGGGTAGTATAAAATAGCAATAGAGCCATGCCCACACAGTGCTGAGCTCTGCCCTCTCTCTGCAGACAAGATAGTTTCTTGTATTGAAGGCTCCTGCTACAAAATGAGGCCATCATTGCTTAACTTTAAATTAGATCACTGCTTAAATGTCAATGCTTCTGTTGTCCAAAAAGAGCATCAGATTTTGTTTTACAAATTGTCTTGAAGTTGTCAATTTGTTTTTAAACCTTTTCCTTCTGTGCTTGCACCAGCAAGAGGCTAAAGAAAAATCCACCTCTCTCTCTCTGAGTTCAATACAGGAGAATCAAGTTCAGCAAATATTTGAAGATCATTGTATATGGTGTGTGAAATCAGAAGAAGTGGATCAATACTAAGCAAACTGTTTCCTACAAAATATTTATACAAATAGAATTGAAGTGGATGTGGAATAATTTATTCTTCCTACAGGATCAGGGAGAATTTGCTGACTACACAGTAATTCTGAGAACTGAATACTGCAGCTGAATAAAGAATTTCAAAATTGTAAAGGAAATGGGAACCTCAAAATTATTTTTTTCTCTGTGATATATTGGGAAGTATAAAGATGTTCAACTCCAAACTATTGTGTTACCATCTGAGAGCTAGCAAATGACACAGTAACTCGTGATCAATAAACCTCCCCTTGCCATCAAACTCCCTTGGCACTGGTCTGAGACAACAGCTGGATTCTAAATGGTTTTGTACAAACTGGAAAACTAGAAAAGCCTAATTTCCCCTAATGGTCACTCTGGGCATAATATTGTGCTGTAAAATTGTGATTAGTGGGGATCTGAAGGGCTCTGCTGGTCCCTTCCTATTCAAGTGGAAAAAGTCTTTCTCTTTCGCTGAATTAATTTTCGTATGAAACATTTTTGACATACCAAAATAGAATATGCTTGCAATGGTTGGTAATTGTTTTTTAAAGAATATTTTAGGACTACAGTGAGCCTAAATGCTTTAGAACAAATTAGTTTCCAGTAGTTGTGTTGCACCCAAAACTGATTCTTGAACTTTGCTCTGGGATTCCTGACTGCGTGTTGTACCACGATACACACAACATTCAAGTTGTAAGAGAAGGTAAAACAGCTGTTTCATTAATTAAGTACCTTCTTTTGACCCTGTATGCAAAATAAATTTTAGCAGTACACTTGATAAAGAAAGTTTAGATAAAATGGATGTGTGAAAAGCTGTCTTACTGTGAATGAAGTAAATACTGGTGCAGCAGATCTTTGTAGTATCTTTTAGTTTAACTTGTTTCACTCAACTAAAATATGCCTTCTAACACAATGTGTGCCAATATATTTTTCATTTACCTTGTTTTTTTTTCCAGTTTTGTGAAACAATACAGCATTCTTTCTCTGCCAGCAAGAAGTATCTATTGCTTCAAGAAATGGAAGCAGGTTGTGATCTCTTAATAAACAGCTCCAACTATTTATTAAACTATTTTAGATAACTGCAGATGAATTATTAATATAGCATATACCTTTTTATAAATTAAACTGAATGAGCCAATAAGTCTTATGTGCATCCTTTTGTTCTATTTCTGTCTTCCCATCCTTTCATCCCCACACAAATCCTAGTTCTCTCACTCCCCTTTCAAAATGCCCTTTGTTTCCTTCTCTCTCTGCACATCTGGTTGTCCTGCTCTTCTCCCTTCCCCTCTCCAGCTTGATATTCTCATTTTTAAAGCTTTGTTCTGCAAAGTACATAATTAAGCAGTAAGACATGACAGGGCATGAATATCGTTGTATTAATTGAGGGGGGAGAGAGAGGGAGACCGAAAGAAAACTCCAGAGAAACAATAGCAGCTGGCACTCCATGGGTGTATAATTTGCAATTCCTTTAGAAGCACACTTGTCCATGGGGTGGAATTTTCATTGGAAAGTGATGGCTAAGCCCATGTGCCCAATGGATGCTTCTCAGACAGGAGCTGTGCTTTGCTTTGCTTTGCTTTGCTTTCCTTTGCTTTGCTTTGCTTTGCTTTGGGGCAGTATGAGGCTGCAGCTCTCTCTGTTAGACCTGCTCTGATCTCTGCTGCTGCCCTTTTATGACCGAGGGGGCTCTGCAGCCAAAAATCTATTAACTGATACACAGAGATGGATGGCTCTTTTTGATGGCTGTTACAGTGCAAGTGGCATTTTTCTGCTGAGAAGTAGGTGTTAATAGCACCATTCTGTACTTAGCTAAAGTGATGGTAACATCTGTCCAGTGCTAGTAATTGTAACAGCTATTTTCACTTGAAAATGTGCAAAGAAAATACTAATGAATGGCTGGCAAGGGCCTGCAAGTGTGAAGTCTCTACTGCCTATATCTTTGTCCAAGTGGTGTACAGTAAATTTTGTCTCTGAGGAGGAAGAGAAGAAATAAAAACTCTTTCCCATAAGAAAAGAGCAAGCTGGTAGTAGTCACGGTCGGGAGAGCTGGGAGAGGTAACTGTGTGCACAGAGCAACCAGCCCACTGTGCTAAAACTAGAGATGCTTTTAAATTTTCTGTAAATGTAGTGATGTTTTAGTAATTTATACACACCAGAGTGGAAAAATGAAAGCTGTAGTGATGTGTGCAGTTGGGCTGGGTCAGATGGAAAGCTTTAAAAAGAAAAATTCTAAATGAATTCCAATTCAGTCTCTTTCCTGGACTAGGTCAATTGCAATCCTGAGTTGAAGTGAATCTATAGAACATGCTTACAGATATTTGAAACAACAAGGTTTCTGCATTTAAATGTAATTGAGAATTAAATATATAATTTAACTTTATCATCTGTGTGCATGTGTGAGCATAATGATACATCACTGTCCTAGCCTGTAACAGTACAAAATGGTAAGGATCAGAGATGCACTTCATGACAACTAATAAAGTACAGAACATTTTGTCTGTTTTCTCAGGCTTTCATTCCTCCCAGCTAGTGACTGGCTTCCAAAAAAATGCTCAGACATTGGTCATGAGTGGTTCAAGAAGTACAGAGAAGTTATTAAAAAAAAATCACATGAAAAATTGCTTCCTCTTCTGTTTGTTTTTAAGTCCGATGTAAGACATGAAAATATTTAGGTGATTTTGTTTTTTTTTTGGGGACATTGTCTTTCCATTCATAAATGGAGTGGCAACCAAATATGCAGCACTAAGTGTAGTTTTATTACATGGATGCTGTGCAGCATGTTTATACATATATCACTTTGCATCATATATGAAATTAATATATTTATATAGGATTGGCAAAGCTCTGGCCGCTAGTTTTAAAGATGAACAGCTTTTTCATTTGAGAAAGTAGTTTTTAAAGTGTAGGGTTTTTTAAAATGAGTTTTGATACTGAAGCATCAGAACGATAGCAGGACCAAAATTCTTGTGGGAAGTTGTGTTGTTCAGAAGAGATTCCAGATAAAACATTTCAGATTCTTCTTAGTAATTATCCTAGGCCAGAATAGGAACTGGGACCCACTTTGCTTTCATGCCTTTTTTCCTGGCTGCTGAAAAAGACAGCCTTGTTCTAATTTTGTCTTTCCAACAAACATAATTCTGTTAACTCCATTCACCCTGTAGACCACCTTACTTCACACAGTGATTTTGACCTTCCAGAATTCCCTACATTATAATGATTTACTTTTATTTTGCCTTCTCTCTTGGAGGCAGGGCAATACTTTCATCTTCATGCCAAGTCTGGTGGCTGCAGCTTGTGTGCGCTAAGGTGTATGTGCTGGCAGCTGATGTACTTGCTGTTGTTCCTCATGAGATGGGTTTCATTCACTTTTTGGGTTTGTAGGGGCCACTGTGAGCAGTGCCTGCTGAAGGTATTGAGAGTTGAACGTGAATATACATGGGCAGAACATGGATCTGCTCTGAAAACTGTTGAAGTGATGTTAATTTTTTTCATTGTTTTATACTAGAGCAGCTTTGAGAGGGTTGTCTTGGTCTCTTGGGAGAAATTCCATCATGAAGATAAATGAATAAACAGTGAGAACTCATTGAGTGATCCTACAGTAAAAAAAAAAAAAAAGAAGTTAGGCTATTTCTTGTATCTTATTTTCCTGAATATGTTGAAATGCAGGAAACAATGGGGAAGGGAAAAAACATTTTTCACTTCATTTTATGGTGTTTCTGCTGCCTAGATTCTGTCACTGTTGCTTTATGGTGCACCGTGCTTCTACATTTGCATCCAAATTGAGCTAGACCCTTCTGAAACAGAGCAATTAAAAAAAATTAATACTTACTTTCTTCCCCCTGAGATTTAACTATGCCCACAGCACCATCAAAGGAATGGATAATATGGATTTTGACTGAAATGTCATGGAAGAAGAGTGGGAGCAAGATGCATTCAGCTGGTTTTGTGACTTCTGATGCACGATAAAGTTTCAGAGCCCTGTGTATCAATCTGTTTTCCAATTAAGTGTATTTAAACCTTGGGAGGCTCTTGCTGCTATTATTTTTTTGTCCCAATACTTACAGTTCCCCCTTAAGACGTCATTTTTCACCACCCTTAGGTGAGGATACCTTATTATCCTCACCTGAATAAAGGAGTGTCTGACATCTTCAGAGTCTGTGTGACTGTAAGTAACTGAAAATCAAATTGTTAGACATTTTTCCTTCAGCTTCTTGTTTCTCATGTCTTCCTTTCCTTCCAGTGCTTTCCTGGATGGTAACAGATGCTGTTTGATCAGTCATGTTTTCCATGTTTTGTCTCACTTGCTATGAATTTCTATAAGAATTTTAAAATTCTACTTTATTTTCCCTTTATCTTTTAAGTGTTATATCCTAAACCTCAGGCTTTGCAGCTTCTTCTTCACAGTGCAGTATTAAAATATCTTGTCAGTTTAATATAGTCTTGGTTTGCATCTAGAAGGTTCCTGTCCAGATTTCCAAACTGAGTGATGGGTAGCTTGTCCTTGTCTTTGACTGTATGAAAAAAAACCATTCTTGCTCTGCTTTTGTTGTACCTTTGTGGCCATAAGAATAATTTGTTTGTTTTTTCAGATGTTAATCTCAGTGCAAGTTCTTTCTGCCCACTTTCCTCCATTATTAATTTTATTTTTTACCTCATTATATTAATATATTTAGTGTGTTGTGTATACATATTTTTATTTATTGCATAATAAAATATACTTTTTGTTTGAGAACTTGATCTTTATTGAAGTCATAAAGTCAAGAAACCCATACACCAAATGTTTATGTTAGTAGCAAAATTGCTGGAATGGGTCATTGTGTTGCAGCATCCTTTAGTTTGTGGAAGATTTTGGTAAACAAGAACGATTTCAGAGACCACTAGTAAAGAATGAAATATTTCTGGAACTGCAAAAATCCGTGGCAAGCTCTGGGAAATTTGTTTGCATTGGGATTGATATGGAAGGGTAACTATTCAAAATAGTAATAAATATGCAAATGTTTGAAGTTAAAAATCAAAATAACGATAAAGTCAATGTAAATGCTACAGCTAAGAGAATTCTTACTTGTTTAGACAATCCAGATGAATAATAATATTTCCCCAAATTACTGGGTTTGGAAGTGCCAGTGCAGCATTAACCCAAGTTAATGGGCAGTTGCTGCACATTGGATCTATTTCCTGGACTGCCAAGCCTGCCTCTAACTCCAACATGATGCTTTGCAATAGGAAAATGGATTATGGGAATGCCCTATACAGTTGTGGTAGAAAGCCTAATTCAGATAAGAAATACAGCCCATGGAAGTGTGAATTGGAGAAAGAAAATGTGTGTAGAAGACAACTTTGTTCTTTGTACATAGAAGTAGTTTTTGAGTGAAAACTAGAAAGGCTTTAATGTTCTTGATTATTTTCTACTGATAAATCAGCTTGTTTCTTATAAGTGTGGAATAATTTAGAAAAGCTGGTGCAACCAGTTTTCATTTAAAAAGGATTTGCCTGGAATTGTTTTATTTTTTGTGTGTGTGTGTTTGGGGGTGGAGGGTTGTTGACTGAGTTTGTCTCTGATGTGGCTTCTTTTCCCAATCATCAGGGAGGAGTAGTGGAGTTTCAGAGTCAGTTTTCTAATGATATTGTGAAGCTTTAGCTATTTTAAAGTTTAAAAACCAGTTGAGATGGACAGTTGTTAGAAATGGTTTCAATTTAGGCAGTTCTTCCCCGAGAATGTCTTGCTTTCAAGATGTTTAAGGATGACTGTAGATACTTTACAACCAGTGGAAGAAACCAAAAGTCTTGCAAGTCTCTAGAGCTGTAAACTATACCCAGTGCATGTAACTTCACAGTAATATAGTGGGCAGAAATTTATGCTTGATCTCAGCTGGTTGTCTGTGCCCTGGAGCATGAAGACTGAGGTTCTTGCAATTTTTAGTCTAGTTACAGAGGCTATTAATCATTATGTTCAATCCCTTCTTGGATACTGCTAAGCTCTTTGTTCAATATGTTCTGAGCTATTGAACCTCACAGGTCAATTACACAGTGTTTATAAAACTAATTCTAGATTTTGACCAGCAATGAAAACATAACCCTCAGTGGGACCAGCTATTGCTTTTAAGTCATATTTTGTTTTCTCTGTTACATAGATGAGTGGCAAAAAAAACAACAACCTGATAAAATATTCAGATTTCCTAGAAAGGGAAAGGCAGCTAAGTGTGGATGAGCTTTGGAAATTTCCGTAACCTTGTCTTTGTTTCTGTTCAGGTTTCTCAATGGTAATTTTGGGGTTAGTGCTAATCCTTAACAGTCTGTTGACCTCCCATGTCTCAATGGGCAGTTTACTCCAGTGGATGGATGCCTGCTACCATTGCAGTGCTGGGATTTTATTCCCTCCATCTGGAGTAGAGTGATGCTCAGCATGTTTAGGTAGTGTGAAATTTCATTCTTCACTCCCCAACAAGTGAGTCATCTGCCCAGACAGAGACCTGTGATGTGATTCCCCTGGGTTTTTTTTCTTTTTTTATTTTTCTTCAAATCACTGATCATTTCATTAGACTGATTCTGGTGATGCACTTTGAAAGAAAAAAGCAAAGCAAACAAACAAAAAGCAAACCACACCACTGAAAAACCAAAAACTCCAAAACAAAATGTCGAAATATACAATGAAAACTACTGGACCGCAGTATTTTGTTATATATTCTATAAATGACAGGAAACTATAGTTACTGCTAGGATAGCTGTCAATCTGTAAAAGGTTACGAGCTTCCAGACAATTTTGTGGACTTGGGAGAAGACCATCTGGAGGAGAAACGGAGCATATCCAATGATTGCAGAAGAGAATTATCACCAGTATCATACTCAATTAATGCAAATGTTCAGCTGCTGAATTGCTGCATAAAAAGCTGACACAACAACACCTTGATTTTTCCTTGGGGAAAATTTTAATAAAGCATCACCCTGCTCTGGGAATGAAAATTACCTATCATTAGGAGCATAGGCCAAAAGTTACATGGTTGTTTTTCTTCTAGGAAGTGTAGATTTGTGTGCTATGAAATGAAAACTTTCTCAGTTGTGTAATATGCCTGGTGAGTTGAATAGGCTGGGAATTTTCCTTCCAAAATTAAAGATGCTTCTTTTAGGACATATTTTTCCAGCTTGTACGAGCAAATATTACATTTCTTCTTTTGGAATGGTGAGTGTTGAGCATCTCTGAATCACTACTTCCACATGTGGGAAGGGACTTTCCTTTTCTCCTGCATTCATTTCCCCTGACTGGCCTCTGCGGTGAGGCTGTTTGGGAGCTGGCCAGTTTCTGTTCATTATGTAGGAAAGATACCAGACTCACAAAGACTTTCATTTGTAGATACTGAAACCTTTCAGAAAGCAAAATGAAAAGTTGTGTATCATATTTTAACTAAATGGGGATTATTAGAGCTGCTTTGTGATTTTCTAAGCAAGACAAAATGTATACATTCAAGTAACTAAGAAATAATGTGGGGATTTTTTTCCTGTTAGATTCCAAATCTCATTTGGAAATCTTTCAAATATGAGTAGATGAATTGGACTGAGTAGTCCAGTTAGCATCACTGTCTCTCTCAATACTGTGTCCTTTCAGCTTCCAGTGAGTTACTAGAAGCACTTTACTGCAAGGATGGTCTTTGCAGCACTAGAAAGAATTCTAGGGAACTGTATGATAATTCAGGTCAAGAGGGACCTGAGGAAATCTCTTGTACAACCACCCCCTCAAAGCACGATCAGCTATGAAATTAGACCAGATTACTCAGAGATGTTTCCAGTTGATCTTGAAAGCCTCCGAAGATGGAGACTGCACACCCTGTCTGCATAACTTGCTCCAATCCTTGGCTGTCAACAGGGTTGAAAAGTTTCTCCTTATGTCCTCTCTTTCATTTACAAGTATATGCTCATTGTTTTTTTTCCTCCCACTATACGTTATCATAAAAGGCTCATGTCTTTTCATAACCTGCTAGTAGATACTGGGTACTGGGGACCTGCTATTAGATTCTCCTGATTCTCCAGGCTAAACTTTGGACCATCATACCCCCTTCACAGGACAGGTTCTCTAGCCCCAGCCTAGGGTGCTCTCACAGTTTGAACTCACAGGTTTGTCAGTGTCTGGTACTGAAGGGCCCCAAACTGGTCTCAGTAATGTAGATGTGATCTGATCTGGCCCGTGCTCTCATCTGCAGCGTCGGAAGGAGGGGACAGTGTTTGGGACAATTTTACTCCCAGATGCTGAACTTCTGTATGTCCTTGTTGAACTGCATGAAGTTTCCATCAGGATATTTCTCCAGCCTGTGCAGGTCTTTCTGGATAGCAGCCCTGGATACCAACATCCTAAGCCACCAGCTGCAGACAGTGCAGTCCCTCATCTCCTCCAGGGTTGATAGGGGTATTAAAGAGGGCATATCCCCAGATGTCCCCTGCAGTACCTCATTTGTTACCAGCTTGCAGGTACAGTACAACCCATTGCCACAGCTAGCCAAACATTTTTAGCCCATCTAGTTGTCTACCCGTCCAGAATGTAACATCTTAACTTGAACACTGGAATGCTGTGTGAGACTGTCAAAACCTAGTTAAAGTCAGTGATATTCATCACTCTTATGTTGTCCAGAAATCCAGTCAAGATTTGCAGCAGAGAAGACAGTTTTGTTATTCAGGCAAGATTTACCCCTGGTAAATCCATACCATCTGTTGCCATCACCACCCCATTTTTTGCCTGGAAATGTGCTCCAAGAGGATTTGCTCCATGATTTTTCCAAGAACCTAAGTGAGGGTGATTACTTTGTAGTTTCTTGATTGTCCTTTTGGTCTTTTTCTGGCCATCAGGGACCTTTCGCAGTTTCCATTTCTAAGGGACTTCTTGTCACCCAAAAGCTATTTCAGGAACATCCCTGTACTTAGTTGTCTGCTTTGCAAGCCTGAATTCTTACTTCAGGCTGTCTGGAAATGCTTGAAGGAGAAAAAATATCCTTTCGCTATTTCTTCTAGAAGTTAAGATATTTTTAGTTTCTTTTGGGTGTGGGTCTTTTCCCCCTGATGCTCTACTCCCTCTAGAAAATAAAGTTTACATTTATTATGGTGTTTTCAAATACAGTGAAGGCATTTCCACATTTGTTACACAGTTGATAATCTGCTTATGCATCTAACCACATTATTACCTAGAAATTTCAGAAACTGTTTTGCAGCATACCTCAGTCTTTTTTCTATAGCCAGAGTTTGTCAGAGGCGCTGTGGTTGCCATGAACTGTTTAGATGAGGATGCCAAGTGCTAATACAGGATCACAGTACTAAGGAAAATCATGAAGTTTAGTGTTTGACAGCATTCCCTCTTCTTGTCCTTGGGGGGGAGGTTGGCTAGGATTCTGGGAAAAATGGTGCTGAATTTATTTTTGGTGCAGAGAAGCTGTTACGTAAATGCCTAATATCAAAGGTCTGTGTGCCTTTGAAAATAATTATGTGTGTTGGATTTTTTCCTTGCTGTCTGATCTCTCTAGCATCACCTGGATCTTCAGCACCAGTAGCTGGTGTTCTGACAGAGATTATTGCAAAATATGAATCAGAGCCCTTAATGTTTTGTTTGTCTAAAAGAGCAACCTAGATAACATCTGTGTCTGCCCAGCTGTTTTCTTGACTTGAAGTATTACTCATTTGGCTGAACACTTGCTTTACTGACCCTGTTGCTCTTAGTAGACTCTGGGGCAGGATTCTGGAATGCCTGAGCAAATATTTTTGGAGATCTTAATCTCTGTTTTGACTAATATGAGCAGTGGCCTTCAGGTATTCCACAAAGACTCTTTGAGTATTGCACAAAACCAGAAAGGTTGGCATTTTAGGTTGGGTCTGTGCAAGACACATAGATTTATCACTACACAAACCATCCCCATCTCTGCTGGGAAGGGTAACTTGTCCCCATTTGCTGTGACTCAGCTGCACTGATGATGCAGGTGAGCCTCGTGGTGGTGGAGCAGAGGAGCAGCGCTGCTCAGGGAGGTGTGGGCTGTGTCCCTGCATGCTGCTCCCCCAGCGCACCCTTGGGGCTTCAGGCTCAGAACCACCTGTTCATGCCCCTGATGTGGAGCACTGATGGTTAAATGTGTAATAAAATAAAAATAAGGAACCTAGAATGTCTTTTTGTTATAAATAGCTGGGAATACATTGTGCTATTTCAGATTTATTAGCACATAAAGTGGTGTGGTGGGACTTCAACAATAGTGTGGTCACTATTCTGAGGAGGAGATATGTAACCATAAATGATACTTGCAAGTGCAGGCTGTTAAATATGTATCCACTATTATCTTTATGTAGCCCTATTTTGTGGTGTGTACATTCTTCCCCCTATGTGCAATGCAGGGATGTGCATAAAGGGCCTTATATACAGATAGCAAGCAAATAATACATTATATTCATAACTCCTTTTCCTGTGCTTACTTAGAGAGTAAGTAAATAATTGTAGACCATTCAGTGATACTGATTTCCACTGGGATAAATGATGTATTATAGGAGTGCAACTGGAAATTAGGTGATTAAGTAAGCTTTATATTGGGCACTCTTCAAACTGCCTACTGTGTGACTGATGGAAAAATGAAACGTGTTTCATAATAATATATCATACAAAAACTATTTCAGGAAAGGTCTGTGGAACAAATTGGGGAAATTTAGAAGAAAAGTATGTTTTTTCCTACTGAATAAAAAAAACTTTTAGGTTGCATACTTAGACAAATATTTTGCCTTGTGGGTGGTATCTTATTTGCCAAATTTTATTTTGCAATGGCTGACTTCTTTAAAGGCTATGTGTCAGTAAGAAGGATATTTTTCTTCTTCAGGTCTCTGTTAGATGATAGAAACTATGAAAATGTTTAGAATGTCTTTTGTTGAAGTGTTTGCAGTGTGTCATACTCAGCTTTTACTACCAGGGAATGGTTTAATGTGTTAATTTTGATGTGTGAATGTGGAAAACCTCTGGGCCTTTTATATGAGCAGTTTCTTTGCTGCTTGTGTTTTGTGGCCACAGTGACTTTCTGGCTTATTTTCATACAGGTTGAAATCTCTTTGGCACCCACAGCAAGGCCCTTCTGCTTGCTGAATCCACTTACAACAAATCTCTTAAAGCTTCAGAATATAGTATATCAAATTGTTCATTGAAGAATGACTCTTAAATATATTAATGAAGGAAAGAAGCCTAATGTTCATTGTTTTCCCATTGTCTTACTCAGAAAAATAGTGGAAAAACAGGTGTCCACATTATCTGACCTAAAGGTGAAATTTCTTTATGTGATAGGGTTCTGTGGCAGCTAATGCTTTTTTTTCTCAGCAGTCTGCATGCCTTAAACTCGGGCTGGCTTTTGTCTAAAGGCTGATAATGTCACCTTTATGTGAGTTAGGCCGTTCTGAAGTCTTTTAAGTCCTGCAGATAAAGAGAGTTCATACATATGGTGCTGAGCTTTGATTTCTCTCATACAACACTGCAGCATCTTTCTTTGAGTGAAACAAGGAAATTGGCATTGGGTGTGTTTTAGGATAAAGCCTTTTTATTCCTGCTTTACTTTAAGCCTCAAAGTCTTAGCTTCAGAGGTCTTCAGAACCTGATTGCATCCATCTATCAGTTCTCTCCTTGCCAAAATTGTTGCCTTCCTTTTTAAAATTTATTTTTAAAAATTATTTTTGGCATTTTTACCTTCACTGCTTTTGTCCCTTGAGATTTCCTTTAGTAAACATCTGCTAAAAATTGCTTCAAGCCTTTTTAATCTATCCTGCTTTTTTGGCTAGTTTTAGTGCCATCCATTTCCCTGTGCTACACACTAGTGCAGACTGCTCTTGTCATATGTTAGTCCATTTAAATCAATAAGCGCTCCCAGTTTGTTATGGTGTTCCTATGGCACGCTCTGTCAAATGGCGAGTCTCAATAACATGCTTTAGAGCAGGACACTAGGTAAGCGACTCGAATCAGTGATTTGGAAGGTATCAGGTCTTCAAAAAATTCCTGTCTGCTCTGTGCACAGGCGCAGCCTAATCCACTGGGATGGCAGCCATCTGAGTGGGTGAAATGCAAGCAGAGGGTTTTGGCTGCGCCAGCTGTGCGGCGGGGAAGCAGCTGGAGCGCTGCCGGAAAGCAGTTGGCAGCACTGAGCAGGGACAGAGGGGCTTCAGAGCCACTCAGGAGTGGGAACACTCCTCTGACTGCAGTGCTTACAGAAGGATTTCTATACTTCCATTGTTAACTGGTTGTTAAAAATTGACATAATGTTTTAATAGTGAGCTCTGATATGAGGAATAGACTAAAGCAGAATGTAGTTTATTTGGGACTGCAGTCAAATCAGTGAAGCAGTAGAAGATTTTCTCTGTATTTTTGTATTTTTGGTGGCATCGAAACATACCAAGGAAAAGTATTTTATGTATGTTCTTATACAACTAAACTTATTTAGCATTATGGAAATAGATAGGATGTCAGAAAAGCATTTTAAAGACAAGTGAAAAAAGGTCTAAAGGTCTAGATTTTACATTTTAAAAATATTATGACAACCTTTAAAGCATGATTCAGGATAGTTTTGACTGGAAAAAAAAAACTGAAATTTTAATTGGGAGGAGTAAGAAATACTCTTATGCTGAATTTTCAAACCAGACTGCTGACCTCTTGAATGGTGAATCAGTTTTTGACTGTAATAGTTATTCCTGCAGAATGAAAATTTTCAACATTTTTTTTTAAATTCCATAACTAGTTCATTCAGAAACTGGAAGCTAGCTGGTAGCTGAAAATCAGGATGCTTTCTTCCCATCTTCAGTGTATCTGTGAATATGAGCCTGGAGCGATGACATGTACCAGTTCTTCTGTCACCAAAAAATAACAATGGGGAGCTTGTCTGATTTCTAATAACTACAGACAATAATGTACCTGTTAAAAGATGAAAATTATTTTTGTGGTTTTTCCTGTCTACTATTTAAAATGGTTTTATTTACTCAAACATCTTAACTCATGGTATCAATCCATTTTAGTTCCAGTTTCCTTCTAAATGCTGCTTAAGACAAATGATAGGGAAATAATTTCTTTTTATTAGACTTCAATTGCTTGTTTTTTAATAGTAAAACATAAATTGAAAATATGAATACATGCATAATTGCTGAAGCTCATCATTGTATATTTCTTGCTTTAAAGAAATTGCAGACTTAATTCAACACTTTCAGTTAGTCAGAACCAGCTCTTCTATTACCAGCTGATACTATATAACCATTTAAGGACAATCCTTTCACACAAACTTACTATAAGCTCTAAAATAAGTTTTTCTGCTTAATTAAAAGGGATGATTATAGTTTGTTTTCTATGGAAATGAGGAGGACAAACTTCTTACCCACCACTGGCTTTTATTCTTGAAGGTAAAAAATCCTCCATAGAGATTGTGTGCTTAAATCTTAAATCTATCAATGTTCTGTAAATAAAGGTCACCTCATCAAAGAAGCCAACAGCTGATGGGTCTGATGGGTCACTAAAATTGCATTTGGATGTAATTTTCTTTATATAACATGAAGAAAACAGTTTAAATGATATTCACTCAATGCTGCCATTTCTCAACAAAATCATGCAAAATGTTTTCCTATTACTTTTTGCTTCTTATGTAACCATGTCTGATCTATGTTTCTGTTTCTGTAAAAACAAGAAACCCTACATGAATAAAAGCAATTTAAAAAAGGCAAGCACAACCCTCTCCTACCAAAGAACTGAGTCTACCATGCAGGTTATATAAAATGTACACGGATAAGTAAAGTCATGACTTTTACACTTGTGAGGGAGGTGAAACAAAGCCTGGAGTCATGTGCATTGACTTTCCTATTTGTCTTCTGAAACCTCATTACACTTTGCAAATTTATTGCCTGTATTAATGCTGATTCCCTAATGCTAATTCTTGGGAGCTCAATGCAATGCATTTCTGCTGATTTCTGACTGTCATTAGTAACCATAAAAATATTACTTCTGCCTGGATTTGTCAGTGCCTTTCTTTGGAGCCTTCTTCCTGCAGTTGCTACTGATGAAGGCTAAGCTAATTTTTTGGTGACTTAAAGTCGGGCAATATTCATGTTCTACTGAAAATGTTGGGAGAAAGAGCCGTGTTAGGTCTGAGAGCAGATAGAAAAAGGTTTTTTTCATAACATGTTTAACATGCAGAATGATAGAGGAATTAAGGTTGAAATGATTTAAATTTGACTGTTGGATGTAGGTTTATAATGCTTAACCTTATGAGGCTGGACTTTAGAACTGCCTACTCAAAAACTGCTTCAGAAGCATTTTGGTATCACACATGCAGGATGTGCTCATGCACTTGTGGAGCAATCAGTGGTTCGGTCAGTGATCAGAGGTGTCACGGAGTGTAAGGCAGTGAGGAACCAGGGCATGTGAGCCTCTGAGCTGCTGGGTGTGTGGTGGTCTGCAAATGTCAGTGTGTCTGAGTCTGTAGGTGTGTCTAGTTAGGGATGCTCTTGAGTAGGGACCCAGGAAGCTCATAGACTGAATTAAATGTAAGATGCTGCTTTCTAAATTTTTGTTCTATATCATAGAAATATCTATATCTATATGATATTTTTCTGGTGCAAAATTTAAAAAAATCTGCTATAAGAAATGTGTTTTAAAAATGTCTACAAGGAGCCAAGAGCACTGCTGACTGACCTTGCACTATGTGCAATGTTCATGCATTTCCATAATGGCATTACTTTTCCCATTAAGTTGAGTGAATTACACCATGTTTTGTTTGAAGTGTTTGCTCTAGTTGTGCCATGAGTGAATTCCATGGCTTTTAAAATATTGCTAGTGCTCTGTGGTCGTGGCTGCTTTGCAGTCAGTTGCAGTTCAGCACTTAATAAGAAACATGATTTCTTTTTTAGAGGGAATGTTATGATAGAAGCATATCTTAATAGATTACATATCTTAATAGATTGCAGTGAGTGAAGGCAGTGTTTTCAGACGGGAGATGTGAAAGGAGGTAGTAAAGATGACATGTTTATGGTATAGTGCACAATGTCTCAGATCTAATTTTACTTCATGTCTTTAATACTAATTGTTTATGCTGGTGTTAAACCAAAGTAATAGTTTAATAGCAGACCTTAAAACCCTAAGGTTATTCCATTGAGTGTGAGACATTAAGGTGACATTGAAGGAAATCTTCTCATTGGAATTTGACAACCTGATAGCAGTGTAAAATTTTTATAAAAGGCCAGGACTAAATGAATGCATTAGATTTCACAGTACTTTTAACCTCAGAACCAACCTGTATTCAAATACAGTTTCTTCTGGCAGAGAAAATGCTATGTTGCTTTTAGCAAGTTATTAAACATCTGAGCCTTAATTTTCCATCTGGCGGAGAAGGAAATTAGTATTTTTCTCAGTGGATTTTGAAGGTAGATTTCTTAGCACATCTTGAAGATATTCAGATGTTAGGGTATTAGGGAGGATGGCCTTGAAAATACAAAGATGAAGTCAGACAAAAGCTATTCAGTATTGCTTGCATTCCTTTGCTCCCCTAGCACAAAGAAGTTTTATCCTTTCTAATGTGTTTTTTGGATTCGTGTGGTTTTTTTAGCCTTTTGGTTAAAAACAATGAAATGAATCTTTGCCAAGACTAAAGTTTGGCACTTTCTTGTGAAACAGCACTTTATTTCCAATTCCCTACCTTTTCCCTAGCTGTAATTGTTTACTTTAAGAACAAGGGGAATAGTCATAATTTTTTATCATATTAATATGTTAGTTGGACTTAGGCCAAACTTACATTAATGTGTGGGTTAGTTCAGAAAGGATTTACATGAATCTAAACTATGCCAGTTATATGTAATGTGTGATTCAGGGAACACATGTAGGACTTCAGACAGAAATTCTGATGTGTTTGTTTTGAGGTTTTTTGTTTGTTTTTTGAGGGGTGGCTTTATTTTGTGGTGGTCTTTTTCTCACACTATGTGTTTATTAATGGTTCTGTTTCATGTATCTTCATGGATTGGCCTTTGCTAAAGGAAGACCCAGATTTGTGGGTTTTTAACTTTATGTTTGTATTATAAAGTGCTTTTAAAAATTTTGTCTGGTTTTTGCTTGCTCTTTTAGAAATCTCCTGTTAGGTGTTTTGTTATAGTACTAATATACAGGCTTCCTAGTGCATTGTGTGGAAATGGGTTCTTACCTTTAATTGGTATTCATTTTTATTGCTTCAGATTTTGGTTAAGGAACATCTGTTTGATAAGGGCAGGCTGAATGTTGTTTATATTACCTGAGTTTGAAATGAAAAGCAGCAATTAAAAAATGTAAATTAATATTTCTCGAAAGTCACCTCAGGGTTACACTTGATCTATGTTGTTTGCTACTGTTTATGCCATATTATGCAGTTTATTATTCCATGGTAGCTTGCCCTCTGCCCTCTCAAAAGTTGAGCTGTAGGGGAATGCAGTTGGCAGAGTCAGAAGAGAGGCTAAAGTATTAATTTAGCACAAGCAAATCCCAAGTCCAAACTCCTTGAAGTTTGAGATCGTATAAAACAACGTACCGACTTGGAAACTTGTATTTCCCAGGCTGGTACGTGCTCTCATGTACTAAACTTCCCTCTGTCTTGTGAAAGAGCATTTCTTACTTCTTCATCTCCATTGAAACGGCTTGGGAAATGGCAGTGCTCTGGCCTGGCATGATCCTTGGAATGATGTGTCTGCAAAGACTGTTTCATTTATTTAGTGATAAGACATCTGCTACTAGCAGGGAAGAACAAGAATAAGAAAAGGATAGTCTAACTATTCCAGCATAGGACAAGAATTTATTTCAGATCTCTGTAAATACTGCTGGCAGCCTTTGCTGGTAATCATATTAATAAGCAGTCCTCAGTGAGCCAACATTATTAAGCTGTACTTTTTAAAGATAGATTTGAATTGCTTGACCCCTAATTGCCAGCTGTGTTTTAAAAATACATGGTCAATAAGAAGGCTTATCAAAACATTGAGTCATTTTAGTTTCAGTGCTTGTTTGCAGCACAAATACTCCAGCCTAAAAATGAGTATAAAACTTTTGAGGATGAGATGGAGGGCACCCTTGCTGAAAAAACTTCCAAGTTATTCTGCATGCTTTCTCTCCATATTCTTGAAGGAGTACAGTACCCAGAATCCATGTTGAGGCGGACAGAACTATTCTCCTGACTTGGTAGCACGTGCATTCTGCAAGCCAGACTGTTTGCAGCATCACTCTGCAGATCCCAATTTTCAGGAAAGTTAAGGAGGTGTAGGAATGGTTGGTAATGTTAGAAATTACCCATCCTCATTTTCTCAAACTCTTAGTTTGAAAAGGGCTAGACTTTACTACCAGTATTTTTCTTCTGTTTTTGTTATTTTATCCATCTTTTCCTGAAATTGGCATGCCAAAAATACTCCTAATTAATGAATACTGAAGACTTGTTAAAGCATAACTGAAAATTTCTAGGATTTCCTATTGTAAAAGCACACTGCAGTTCCTTAAAGGACCTGTGCTAACCTACCTGTGTATGTGCTAAAGAACAGAAAGGAGCTTCCACCTGCAAAGGGGTAGAGGCAGACTTTTCCTGGACATATCCCCTCAGAATTCAGGTGATAACCTGAGGTGGCTGGAGACTGTGAGGGCAAGATACTGTTTCTCCCCTGAATACATTCAGTGCTTCTAATATATGAAATATATAATATGAAATATCCTCCAAGAAGAAAGATAAGGCCTATGGAGGATTCAGGAAAATATTGGAAAAGTACATTACTCTGTATGCGTATGTGTGGAGGGTGAAAGCATGAAAGTGGGTTTGGAGGGCTAGGAGCAAAGGCAGCATCAGAAGCAGGTTTTAGGGAGATGGGCAAGAGTCTAGGACTGTGGGAGATTATCTCTAATATTTGGAGGTCTGTTAGGGAATTCAGATCTCTCTGTGGAGTCCTCAATCCCCCTGTTCTGTTTCAGCAAATAGATGTAAAACGCTCTGATATGCAGAACTTACACCCAGCTAATTTTGGGATGGAAACTGTTACTGCTCTGTTAAAATTTATCTTTAGTTTTGAAGACTGTTTCTTGCTTATTTTTAATGGGGTTTCAGTGTTGCCATTCCTGACAAATTAATTGCGAGTCTTACAAACTTTGTACTTGTTCTCAAATGTTTAGAATTTGTCATTTATGTGACAATCTTCTTAGCATTTCATAAGTAACTGAGAGATAAAATTAGTGTCTGTACTGAAGACCTACATAAAGTTTAATCAGAGGTGTTGAGCATATAATGTAAATTACTGTACAAGTGTTTACTTTTGTTTGACCAAGTAGGGAAACAAGACCCGAGGGACCTCAACACATGAATTGATTCTGTGCTGCTGGTACTAACCCTCAGAGAAATTGGGAAAGGTGGTGTCCCTCTTCCCAGACTTGTGAAAATTGTGATAAAACCAATTAGCCATCTGTGCATGCATTGTAATTGGTGGTTTGTGCTGTCATGGGTAGTTAAAGAACAACCAGCCTTTTGTATGTTTGTGTCTCAACATACTGGTTGCTCAGAGGTTAATGAGACTCCCCAGGAATATAAACACCCCTGGCAGAGTATGAGATGTGTATTTTTATTGAAACATTTCAAATAGAAACTGTTTATTTTGGAAGTGTCAGATCAAAGGCAGCCGTAAGACATTTTAAAATGATCTTTTGTTGGGTTTTTTATACCACTGTGGCTTCAGTGGAATCTTTGAATTCTTCTAGTCTGAATTTTTTATTGCCACAGTGATTGTTTCTGCTAGTATCGTCTTTTTACATTTTAAATTATTTCCACAGCCTTTTCTCAGGACAGACAGATATTTTGTTAGACATATAAGCCCTCAATATTATGAGTTCTAAAAGCTTTTAAGGGTTTTTTTCATTCATTTTTGTTAAAATTTTATCAGCAGCCATGATTTTATGCTGAAGTGCCATAAAACCTGTCCCACTTCTGTTGGGAATCGTACCTCAGAAGATGTGTTCAGCAGCATTTACATTTCTGAGGCCTTCAAACCTTTCCTCAGTTAAACTTTAGGTTGCAGTTTGTCCTTGAAACACTCTAGGGGAATCATAATTTATGTTATGATGCTTCTCCTGTCTTAGACTTCTTTTTCCACTTACCATTTATAATTAAATGCGCTATTGGTTTTTATGGTAAAACTTGTTTTTCTCCTGATGCCGTAAGGGGTTTTTGAACAAAAAAATTGCTTCTCTGTGTACTAAGAGTCTGGTAGATTGAAGACCTATTTTAAAGTCTAAGCTGCTAGGGCAATGCTTGTTTTATTTTTAAGTATCAATTAAGAAGACATCTTACTGTTTGGAAGAACAATGGAATAATCAAGCATTGGTGACTCTGATTCTTACAAGAAGTTTCTGAGAAAGTGTGTTCACTGCTTCAAAGTTTAGTTCATGAACTGTATGGCTCATGTTGTCGCGTTTTTTGAGAATTTAGTGGTTTTTTTCTAGGAAAAAAAAAGTTAAGAGTACATCATTATAATTTTAACTGCATGTAGATAGTCATGGGACATCTTAGATTGTGAGAATTATTGCTTTAAGCAAATTTGACTTTTTTTATGGTACAGTAAGAATGATTTTCATTATAATCTTCTGCTAAATCAGTCACAAATTAAGTATAGTACCAGGTTTGGTTTTTTGTTCCCCAGAAGATTTTGCAAATGGGTTTAGTGCATCCATGAATGGAAGAGAGTGCTGGTAGACACCATTGGGAGGCTGCTCATGATCATCTTTGAAAGGTCATGATAATCAGTCCAAGAGTCTGGAAAAAAGCAAACATCATCCAGACTTTAGGAAGGGGTGGCAGGGAGGATGCAGGGAAATACCAGCCAGTCAACCTTACCTCAGTCCCTGAAAGGTGATGAGCCTCTCAATTTGGAGGCCACCTCTATCCAAATTTCTCTCATTGTTTGAAAGCACACACCTCCCACACCTCAATATTACAGAGAGCTCTCATGCAAAACGAAATGGAGTGTTTTGTAGAGTTTTGAAATATTATGCTGTAAATCCTGTAGCAGTGATTTAAATGGAAGTAGATGTCCATTCACAGCCTTCAACCTGTCAGTTCTATGGAATCATTCCCCTTGTTTGTTACAGGCCTTAATTTTTCTACTTCCTCATGTAATAGGATTCTTCAGCTTGATACAAGACAGGTAGATATAAGCTAGATAAATTAATCAATATCTTTTTTCCATGTAACTTAACAAAAATAAGTTTTATTTGAATTTGAATGCTAGACTGAAACAACATGTTTCCTTTAAAATTTCCTTTCAAGAAATTAATGAAAAGCTGAAACAAGGTAAAGAAAATTCTTTCCCTCCTCTGAAACTGGTATTTTGCTCCTTCTAAAATTATTAAAACTTTGGAGGCTTCTTGAATATTTTTATAGGCCACATGATCTTGAATAAATCTTGAGCCCTCTGTAGCCACTGTGCTCCATCACATGAAAATCCATGTTCTTCTACTTAATAAGATCATAGGACAATAGGAGATCTATTTTAGAGCATACTGTAATGGATTCAGCTCTAGAGGTGTGGAAAGAGATGGTCTAAAGAGAGAAAGAACTGCTTAGGTGAAATACTCTGTGAGGATGGGTGCTCTGTGAACATTTAAGCTGCAGGAGCTGTGCCACCACTAACTGTATTTTGTAGAAGTATTTTTAATAGTATGTGGAAGAGGCTTTTTTCTCTTGTCCTTTCTGTAGTTTTTTATCTTCATCAGCTCACTCCTCCTGAGATGCTTTCTATTTCTCACCTAAGAAGTCCTGGGAAAATAGATAAGCTGCTCAACATGCATTAAAGCTTTATCAGCTTCTGGACTGAAGTGCCCTTCAGTGAGAATGCCCAGGTGAATGCAACCCTCTTGTCTGAATTACTGAGATAAAAGGGGACAAGAAAAGCAGTCTGCAAGGGGGTGGTGACCCAGGCAGTAAAGGGTTTTATAGGTCAAAACCAACCCTTTGTATTTAACCAAAGAACAGATGGATATTAGTGCGATGCCTGCTCTTCTGGTGCTTGTTTCCTGTGAGTGCTTGACTCAGCATTGCATCACTTTGAGATTTGACATGCTTTTTAGCTGATCATCATTCTATGCAAATTTAATTAGTAAAGAACAAAAGTATGAGTGGCTGCAGTGAAACCTTTGTCCATTAGCTAGTGCAGCCTTCTAGACAAACAGAGCTCAAGGGAGGGGAGATGATTCTCACAGCTGCTCCTCATATTTTATCATGAGAACCAAAAATATTCTTTGATATCAGGGGTTACTTGAGTGTTTCTATTTAGTTTGTCAACCACCTGTTTAATCTCATGTCATGCCCCCATCTAACCCAGTCTTTTGCTATCATCAGATTTTTCAGTCATTGTGATTTGCATGATGGTTATACATCTATCACATGTGCTATGTATGCCATGCAGAACTGGTAAAATATCCATTTTTGAGACTTAGAAGGGTAGAGCAACTAACCGTCCAGGCAGGAGAGAAAGACGTAGAAGAGGGATGAAAAATTGATGTATTATAAAAAAGTTATTTAGCTGAACTGCCTAAAGTTGCCCAGGGATTTTGCAATATAGATTACTTGGATGATAAAATGATAATGGTATTTCATGCTGATATAAAACCAATGCTTATGAAGAAATTAACTGCAGCTATACATATGTAATGGTGAGTCTAAACAAATTACATTATTCTGGATAAGAATTGTAGGATTGTGGGACAGGAGTGTGAAGATAGTGATTAGATGTTAAACAGTACTCTGAAAAACAATTAAACCTTCAGAAAAAAATAGGAGAAGAAAAGAAAACAAAACCATAGCTATCATGAAATTATTGCAGGAATACTGTTTTTATAAATATATTAAATATTAAGTCTCATGAAACAGAAATTACATAGTACATGTCCTTCCTGAGCTGGTTCTGTGGGGTCTCTGTCACCAGAGCAGAGCAGAGGGGCAGAATCCCTTCCCCTGCCCTGCTGCCCACGCTGCTTTTGGTGCAACCCCGGACACGTTTGGCTCTCTGGGCTGTGAGTGCACATGGCTGGGTCATGTCCTGCCTCTCACCCAGTAGTATCCCCAGGTCCTTCTCCACAGGGCTGCTCCACATTCCTTCATCCCCAGCCTGCGTGGATACTGGGGGTTGCCTCAGCCCAAATGCAGCACCAGCACTTGGTTTGTTAAACTTCATGAGATTCCCATGGGCCACTTCTCAAGCTTGTCCAGGTCCCTCTGGATGGCATCCTGTCCCTCAGGTGTGTCAGCTGCACCACTCAGCTTGGTGTCATCAGCAAATTTGCTGCAGGTACACTTGGTCCCTTCATCTACGGCATCACTGAAGATAACAAATAAAACTGATCCCAATACAGACCCAAACCCAAAGCCTTTCATGTGAGTATCTCAAAACGAAAGTGAAGGGAGGTTAAGCTCCAGTGCTTTCAAAGAATATGAGAATTCTGAAGTATGACGTATTTAAACTTAAGAAAGAGATGAATGTGAACTCGTTGTTTTGTATTAAGTTTTAATTCATTTTTAGAAAACTATTTTTCTTCTAACTAAAATACCGTGGCTGACTTTGAAATAGGATATTACTGAGCTGTGTCCCTCTATGAGATGAGCTATAGTGATATATGTAGCTCAAAACTGAAATATTTTCAGGGATTCATCCCTGGGATTTATACTAGTAGATATTAAAAGTTATTGTTAATTCTTTATAATTGTCTATAAAGAAAAACTTTATAAAGTCTGTCTCCTAGTATCCATCATTAAAATTTGTGCCACAGAAGTACTACTGTTCTTTCCTCGTTT
>PYHW01010375.1:7217195-7248261 GCA_013186435.1 Turdus rufiventris | reverse complement strand
AGTAATGGAATCCTGCGATCGTGGAGTTTACTGGCAGGTGCTCAATTTGCAAACATTTTTCACAGATTGGCATAGCCTTTAAATGCAGTCCCAAGTGCCCTCCCCGTGCGCAGGGCCCGGCACTCCCGCCTGCCCCTGGCAGCGGTTCGGGGCAGCTTGGGGCGGTGGTGGTTTGGGGCGGCTCGGGGCGGTGGCGACTCTCGGCGGTTCGGGGCTGCCGTGGCTCGCGGTTTCTGCGGCAGCCCGCTCCCTCCCTCGCCGTCGTGAAATTACTGTAATTGTTTTTTGGATTGCAAACATGAATATTGTCAGCTCTCTGTCTTGGGTTACATTGTGGGGTGTAACCAAACTATGTATTCTTCTCCCACCTACATTTTTCCTGATGAACTGTTAATGGTGGGTTGTTTGCAATAGTTGCCCAGAGCACAGCCAGCCCTCTGGCTGCAAGCTGGGTGTTTGGTAAGGGAAAAAGGCAAACCCTTGGTAGCAAGGTAGTCAGACTCTGTGGGTGGCTGGACTGTAGTGGACCCGAAAGGATATTTGACAGACTTAATTCCATGATTCTCACACATGGAGGAGATATTGATGATATCAAATAAAGCCTGTTTATTCCTGAAACCTGTCCAAGAGACCAATCCTCATCATCCACCAGCCTGGATAGCATCAGCCCAACTGAAAAAGGTCACTTGCAAACTCTAGATGGCTTGAAACCACATCATGAAAGGAACAGAGATGTGCCCTGAGACTGAAGATGTTTGGCTGGAAGCTGCTCAGCTTCACTCAGGAGATACCACCAAGGCTGTTGTGGCCCAGGCTGTCCTGCACCTTCCACAGTCTGTCTGGATTTATATCAGAGCAGCAGTGCTGGAGATGGATGTCTGTGCCAAGAAATGTCCTTAGGAGAGCCCTTGAGCATGTTCCAAACTTGGTGTGTTTGTGGAGAGCAGCTGTGGAGCTGGAGCAACCTGAGGATGCCAGGGTCCTGCTGAGCCAGGCTGTGGAGTCCTGTCCAACCACTGCTGAACTGTGGCTGGTGCTGGCAAGCCTGGAGACATGTGAGAATGCTCATAAAGTCCTTAACAAAGCCCAGGGGAATATCCTGATGGATTTTCATTTCTGGATCACTGCTGCCAGACTGGAGGAAGCCAGTGGAAATACTCAGATGGTGAAGAAAATCACTGACAGAGCCATCACATCTCAGGTCTAACAGTGTGGAACTCAACAGGGAGCACCAGATACAGGAAGCCAAGCAATGTGATAAAGCTGGAAGTGTGGCCACATTCCAGGGAATCATGTGAGGTGTGATTGGGATTGGGAGGGAAGAAGAAGATCAAGGACAACCTGGATGGAAGATGCAGACAGTTGCGTTACTCATAGTGCTCTGGAGTGTGCCTGAGCCACTTATGCCTGTTCCTTGCAGGTTTTCCCAAGCAAGGAGAGTGTGTGGCTGCAAGCAGTCTGCCTTGAGAAGAACCATGTAACCAGAAAATCCTTGGAGGTTCTTTTGCAGAGAGCTGTTGCTCACCATCCCACGGCAGAAGTGCTGTGGCTCACAGGAGCTGAATTTAAGTGGCCAGTACCAGCAGCCAGAAGAATCTTGGTTTTGCAGGCCAACCCCAATAGTGAGGACATCTGTCTGGCTGCTGTGAAGCTTGAGTCAGAGAACAATGACTCTGAAAGAGCAAGGAGGCAAAGGCTCATAGAAGTGCCCCCACAGCAAGGGTCTCCATGAGATCTGTGAAGCTGGAATGGTGCTTGGGAACACAGCTGCAGCCCAGGAGCTCTGTGAGGAAGCCTTGAAACACTCTAAGGACTTCTCTAAACTGTGTATTATGAAAGGACAAATTGAGTAACAAAAAAAGTAGAGAGAGAAAGCACAGGAGGCTTTGTAATGCAAACTGTACACGAAATCAGTCCCTAAACCCACAAAATCTTCTTTATCTTAAAAGCTGCAAAACTAATTGGCACTGTGTTGCACTGTGTTTTGTTTCAGACAGTGACTTTTTAAGTGAAGTTCCACCATACCAGATAACACGTCTGGTATAGTGCAAATATTGTTATTGCAAAGCAAGTTTAACAGGATGTTGTACTTGGAATAAATTGTCATGCATTCCATTGTGCAATATTACCACTGCTTCACTTGCCATCTTAAGATAAAATTATTTTCTTTGCATTCAGTATATTTGTATCGCTGCTGGATTGTTTTATTAAGGTCATGTCTTCTTGTACTCTATGTATTCTAGCTCAAACTAAACTCAAATTTCTCAGTTTAAAGAAGGGGGTCATATTTTATGGTCACCTGTGATAGCAAGGATCTGAACTGGGTTTGAACACGTGTTCCATTCAGCACTCAGTTTCTGGATACAACTTCCTAAGTGTCTTGTTAAATAATTTCTTCATGAAATATTATCAGTGGCTTGTGAAGTGGCTGGCTAGATGTCTAAATGACTCTCACAAGTGAGTACATTTTCAAAAGTGTTCATTTTTTTCCTTGTATATTGAGTCTGCAGTTGTCAAAATGGAAGGGTTTGTGTTGGGAAGCAGTGGCACTCCTTAGCCATGCATTTTCTTCTATGAAGAGAAAATGGGTTCATATGGATGTATGAAACTTTTACTAATTACTGCATTTGGTTATTACCTCTTGGAGAGAATGAAGTGCTAGCTGCCATTCTCCCTTGCTGCCTGTCTCTCCTCCTCTCGGATGACTCAGTGTAGACTAATGGAAATGGGACATTACTTACAAGTTCATTTTATTGGTGTGTAGTATGACCACACAGAACAGAAGTAACTACTGGCATTTTTTCACTGTGCCATATTAATAAATGATGGTTTGCATTTTTAGTTAATTGACCATCAGAGCTGTGACACTGTGTAATTTCTCTGTTTTAAGTGTAGCAATGTACTATTATATTGAAAAGCTCCAAAGATACCTCCTTATAGGTGAAGAACTGCTCCCAAGTGCCACATAACATTTTGCAGTCTGCCCTGGGATGAAAGTGTTGGCAGGACTTAAAGTACTGATAATGTGAAACTTGTACTTGCAGCTGGCTTTCATGAAGAGTTTTAAAATTGAAATTGAGCTCCATAGTTATTTTAGTTATTGTATTGAAACTTTTTTTAGGTTGGTTATTCTCTCATCCCATTGGAAAAAAACCAAGTCCCATGCTACAGGGGTCTTTGAGTGTTCCATCAACCCCATTCTTAATTCTAGATAGCCTTTGCCTTCCAGCCAGGTTCCCCAGTCCTCTCTGTGGTACTACGGGCAGCAGCAGAGCACATATTTGTGCTCCAGCCCAGTTACGTTCAACCACAGTCTGCAAATGGCATTGGGAGTAGGGCAAGGGATCGGGCTAGCAGAGAAGGAGGGGGATAAGGATAGTAGGAAGTCAAGCAAAAATGCTGGGAAGCCTGCATGGATGAACAGAGACTTCCTAACAAGGCTCAAATGTGAAAAGGAGTTATATAGAAGGTGGAATTGAGAACAAATAATGGGGAAGGAATACAGATACATCTTCCAAGCACGCATTTAAAAAAGCCACAGCCCACCTGGAATTGGATCTTTTGAGGAAGGTCAAAGACGAAGGGCAGGAAGAAAGGCTTATGCAATAAATAAAAGAGGGTTTTTTTCAATTTTTTCAATACAGTAAAAATAATTAACTTTTAAATATGGGAGGTTTGTGTGAGTTGTATCTCATTACAGAAAGGCCCTGCAGAGAGAGATTTAGACAAATTAAGACCCCTTGGCAATAACCAACCATTTGAAGTGTAAACAAGGGTGAGTGCCAGGTTTTGCACCTGAAGGGGGTCAGTCGAGTATGGGCAGACTGTAGAATGACTGGAAAGCAGCCCTGCAGAAAGGGACATGGGGTTCCTGGTTGATGGAAAGTTGAATATAAATCAGCAGTGTCCTGGCAGCCAGGAGGGCCAATCCTGTCCTGGGGGGCATCAGGCACAGCATCACCAGCCAGGCAAGGGAGGGGATTATCCTACTCTGCTCTGAGCTGGGGTGACTTCACCTCGAGTGCTGGGAACTGCTTTGGGTGCCACAATGTTAGACGGATATAAAAGTTTTAGAGAATATCTAAAGGAGGACTAAAGAGATGGTGAACGACCATTTAGGGGGAAGCTGTATGAGGAGTGGCTGAGGTCACTTGGTCTGTTGAGCTGGAGGAGATTGAGGGGAGACACGGGGCACCAAATGTGAGGTTACACCTCTGGTGCTCTTAGGCACCAATTCTGTTGGGGTATTTTTTAAGATGAATTTTAGATGAATTTAAGTATATTAAGCCACTCACACATAAAGTAAAAGTATAAATATAGGTTTAAGTGTAAGTTTAAATGTAAGTTTTAGTGTAAGTTTAAATTTTAGAAAAAGTAAGTCAGTAAGTAAGTTTTAGTATGAGCTCTAGTGTTTATAGTAAGTAAAAGGTTCAAATGCCAGAGTAGAAGTGCAAGTTCTAGTAAAAGTTGAAAAACATACTAATGTTTTCAGTGGAAGCTCCAAGAACATAAACAGTATTTAAACATAAAAAACTACAGTAAAAATATTGCTTGCATTTTTCAAATAAAATAAGTTGTATGCATAATTTATACATAAACTACCATGTTAAAAAATGAAAATTCTTGTAAGTTAAGGAGTAGTGGTTCAAGTTTGCACCTTAACTTGTTAGGAAAATCCTATTTTAAAACATTTATTAGGAAGAACTAGTAAATTTTGCCATTACTTCTCTATTTTGCTTTTGCTTTACTTTGCTCACTGCCATCATCAACACCCAAAAAAACTCAGAAGTTTCCCAACAACAATGGCCCCACCAGGACCTCTGGATACAGCTTTTGCTTCTGTCTAAAACTTTATACCGAAACTTAACATAAAGTTTGTTGTCTGTAACTGTACCTTTTAAAACCAATACACTTCTACAATAAACAACCTTTTAACAACTATTATCTACTTTGCTTACTTTAAAAAATAACCCGACAAAGTTAGTGCCTAAAAGTGCCAAAGGTCTAACCTCACAAGGGGAGACCTCATGGCAGTCTACAACATCCTCAAAAGAGAGGCCTCAGAGAGGCCCATACTGACCTTTTTTCTGTGGTGACCAGTGACAGGACTCAAAAGAGCATTAAGCTGCATCAGGAGAGGCTTTGGTTGGATATTAGGCAAAGGTTCTTCACCCAGAGAGAGGTTGGGCATTGGAACAGCTCCCCAGGGAATTGGCCACAGCATCAGCCCGGAAGGGTTCCAGAAGCACTTGGACAACAGTCTCAGACACACGATGTGATTCTTGGGGATGGTCCTGTGCAAGGTCAGGAGCTGGACTTCAGTGATCCTGATGGGTCCTTCCCAACTCAGCATATTCTGTGATTCTATAACTTTGTAGGCTGTTCGACTGGCTTTCAGTCTCTGTGCCTTGGCTCAACACCTTGTTTGCTTCTGGAATGCAGTTCTCTGTTTCTCTGGCTTGCCCTTGTTTTGCCTTCTGTGTTTCCTCTTTCCATGGCTGTCTACCACTTTTCTCTTAACATGGTGCCTGTCTTTTGGCACATATTGGCCTCTGCAGGTGCTTATTGACTATCTTTTTTCTCTTTTTCTGAGCATCCTTCTGTCCTGAAAGAAAAATTTGTTGTTGACAGAATAAGGCCAAGAATTGTAAGCAATGTGAAAGTATTCTCTCATAATTTCAATTGGAAGCTCTTATTCATGCTTTCTTCTTCTGAGCCTCGCACTTGAGACAGCAGAAAAGAAAATTTTATTCAAGAGAGTGGAAGACATATTTTTTCAGGAAATCTGACGCCGCCTATCTGCTTAGAAACCAAATTGACAAACTGAGAAGTCTGGACATGCCTCTGTGACTAAGGCTGGGAAATAGATGAGGGGGAAAGATAACAGCTACTACATAATTTTGGTATTGTCTTATAGAATTTGCTTGTGGCATTGGAGTTCTGTATATCACTGGAGCCACTGACTCAGGTATGAGCCTGGAGTTGAGAAGTGTGTCAACATGTGTAAGTCTTGGTGACTATGGCAGGACCTGAGCAAATGAGTTGAGTTTGAGCATCCTCTGCTTTCTTCAGAGTGGAGCTCTACAGGGGAGCCCATTTCCAAGGGTTCTGTGATGAAGGTCACTGGACCTGCCCGGGGTGTGAGCCAGGGCTGTGTTTTGTCTGCTAGTCTGTTGCACCTCATCATTACACAAAAATGAAAAATATTTCAGGATGTTGAAGATGTCACCTTAGCTAAGCAGCATTCTTTTCCTCCTGAAGGTTTTGCTGATGTACACATTACTGTTCCCTGTCCTAGTATAGTCTGTGAGTGCTCCCACAACCCCACAAGGTTTCTGGGGAGCCAGGAGCCATCTGAAGCACAGGCCAGCAGGGGTTGCTGTAGGAGTAGGAGATGGAGAAGATGCACTGCCTCTTTTATGGTGAAGTCCTCTCTGAGGGTTTGCCAGGATTTGCTCCTGCTGCCCTCTTTTCCCTCCTACCACACTCAAAGCTTGCTTGGGCTGAGTAGTGGATTCCCAGTACAGAGTAGGTGTCTGTTGCTTACTCACAGCTTTGTGTATTTTGTACATTCATAAGTTAAATACTAAGTTTCATCCTTAAAATGCTGAAACTAACTTGAGAGTTCATATTTTGACTCAATAAATTTTAAATGCCTTTTAATATTTATTATTTGTATAAAAGTGGATAGTGGTATTCATAGTGCTTGTTTCCAGGGACCCATAGATTATTTCTATAATGTCATATTGTCCCTCTAGAACTTGCTGATATCTTTCAGGACTGGGACAGAATTGAATTGGGAATGATTAGTTTCATCCTTTTATTGAATGTTGAGTTTTCCCCCTTAATTCCTGTGAAATCCCCATTAGCTATTTTGGTTGCAGTTCTGTGTTGAGTTAAGGCAGTGCTACACTGTAAATCAATATCTTTTCAAAAAGACTGCTGTAAATTGCCTAGATAGCATATGCATGGTTACTTTGGCTGCAATGCTGCTGCAGAGCCTGGATACTCTGCCTTTCTGGGAACTCCACAGGCAAGTCCATCATATATTAAAAAAAAAATCTTTTTAGAAAGAGCATAGTATTGCTGATGAAATTTAGACAGAGATATATCGTACCCTCAGTGCTCATCTGTACCTTTTATATTCTACTCCACTGGGATTACCCTGTCTTGAGGGATTTCTTTGTTTGCTGCTTTAGATTTCCCCCTTTCTTAGCTGTAGTACAGCCGTACCATTTCAGCTTGCTAGTGCAGAAAGATGTTGTGAATTCAGTTGCTGAATGAGCCTGGCCTGACTGCAAACACTAACATTGCTAGAGAGATGCCAAAGAGTTGCAGGTGAATCTGACCTGATCTGGGCAACAGCAAAACGGTAAGATGGGGCTTGTTTAAATCTCTGGGATTAATTGGGTGCTGGGCTTTCCTGTTTCAACCTGAAGCCTAGTTATCACATGCTTCCAACTTGTGCAGTATTCATTCTGTGCATGTCAGGGTGGGTTTTCTCGGGAATGCTGAACATCCAGGCAGAGGGAGGCGGTGGGAAGCTGGGAACGCCACATGAGACCTCTCGGCAGCCACCCTGGTGAGATTCCCCAGCAGTACTGCCTGCGGTTTGTAAATACCAGGGAAAAGGTAGGGGAAGGCTTAAAAGCAATGCTTTTCTCCGTACAGCTTTGTATCTGTCTCTCTCTCTGGCAGCTTATTTATAATTGTATTTAGAGGATAGTATGGGCAATTTTTTCCGATACATGCTTGGCTGAACGCCCTCTGGGATGAGTGAGTGAAGGACGTGATCAGCCACTTTTTCATCTCTGCTAACAAGTCTGTGCATCTTGCTATATCTGAATAAATGTCTATAACAGTTACAGATTTGCTGGGTGGTGGAAGATAAAATTAAAATGATCCTTTATAGATACATACTATATCATGGATGTCAGAATATTTTTTTGCCTTGTTAACCTCTGTCATGATTTTATTTCTCTTGCATGCTGTCTTTATTTAATATAACAAAAAGTGAGGTAGTCTTTTTAGGTAGTCGTTCTTGAATGCTTATGTAGGAGTGTGTTGACAGCGGTTTGGATCTTAGTGGAATATTTCAACATATGAAATCTTAGAGCAGCAGCATGTTCAGGGAAAGAGAGGAAGAAAAGAGCAGCAGTTACCATTAGTACGAGACAGAAAGATTAAAATGTGTTCATAGTATGGAATTATTGGAATTATTTCTGATGACTTAACTGACAGCTAGTGTGTTTCAGTTGTAGATCAAGCTTTAGAAAACTAACTCTGAACAAAAATCCATTGGAACTGAACAAAAAAATAGCATTTCACCATATGTTCTACTATTTAAAGGAAATGAACTGTAGTAGTAATGGTAGAGTGATGAGAGATGGTTTTTGCTATTACTAGTTAAGGACAAAAGCAAAGGGGATTTTTTCTAGAGGAGAATGCTTATCTTTATGCAGCATGTGAATTATACTCCAAGAAGAGATCAGTTGTATATCAGTGTGGGATCAAATAACTAGTTTGACAGGGATTCATGTTTTCTTTTTCTGTACTCGCCAATTAAAGGGTTCTTCTTCTTTGTCACTGAATATGATTAAAGGGTAAAGATTCAGTCCTACATCAATTATTTTCTGAAGGTTTCATTATTATTTTGCTGGAGTTCCTTCTTTAAAAATGCTGTATATACTGTGATGTAAGTGATGTGAGGTGATCTGTTTCACACTATATATGCAACCTTAATTTACATAGTTTTATCTCAGAAAATAGAGAAGCCTTTTTGTTGTTGTTGAGAATTACCCATAATGTTTCTGTTGCAAGAGCTATTTCAGTTGTATTGTATTTTTATGATTTTTTTCCTTTGCTTATATTATCATGCTCATATCATCATTAATAAATTGCAAACCATTGTTTAATGCATAGAAGTAATCCAGCCACTTATGTTTGCCCACATATTGGACAACAAATGAAAGTCCAGGCATGAGGGATTTTTTTAAAGCAAATTTTAAGTTCTGTTTTTCTCTTAGTGATATATTTTAATCTACTTATATATGTGAAATTTGTTGCTTCCATCATCTTTCTAGCTCCAAGTGTTTCTTCTCCTCAAGTCTAAAGTCATCATCTCTGCTTGCTGTGTTACTAATGTCTCTAGAGTTCTTGCATTTTAGTTTTCTGAGCTTAAGAAAATAATAACATCTTGTATATATTTTATTTATAAATAATACTCCCTATGGTAATACTTAGTTAAACACAGATCCCAAATTAACTGGCTGGAAAACTTAACTTAAAATGTGCAAAATGTGGCCAAAACTTAAGAGCACAGATGGGAAGGGGAAGAAACACATAGTTTAATAGGCAGTTATTGCCAAGTGCTCTGTGAATACAAAGATCTTTGTGTGAATCAGTTTTGTAGTGAGGCTGGGGTCTGTCACAGAGTGAGTGTTTACCATAGCCTCCTTAATGACCCTGACTCCAGGAAGAACTTAAAGGAATTGTAGCTGAGCAGAGCAGGAAAAATACCGTCAAGATCTTGTCTAAGTGCAAGGTTGGCCAGCCATTGATGTCCTATAGCAAAAATGGTCACCTATCTTTTTTTCCTCCCCCCACACTTTTTTTTTTTTGTTATTTTGCTGTGTAAATCTTAAACAAAACCAGTACCTAAAATCTTTAAAACCAACTCTACTCCGACAGGATTTGACATTTTCCCCTCACACTGTTGGCATTGGTAGGTTGTTTGGAGGGTTGACCTCTGAGCGGGTGCTCTGTCTGAGGCAGGCAATTCTTGTTTCTCCCAGAGCCCCACAGATGGATAAAACCAAGAAGGAGCTGTGATTATGCTGAAGAACTGGCCTCCAGCTGTGGAGGGAAGGGGTAAAGCATTGTTTTGTTTTTAAGGGAAATCCTTGAATGGTGCCAGCTTCCACTGGGCATTTGCCCCTGCAGATTTGAGTAGCTGCTCTGGGTGGGTCTTTGGGGTCAGCAGGAGTTTGCTGGGGTGAGAGTGTGTGTGAGTACTCAGCCTGGGGCAAATGAGAATTTGGGCTGTCGTGTTCAGCAACTTCGGTATAAATGTGAGTGCAGATGTGCCCCTTAAAGGTCACAGGAACTGCTGAGCAGATCCAGACAGCTCTGTTGGGGTTATTTCCCTTTGAAGTCCCAGAAAGGCAAAAATACTCAGCTGTCAGGGACTGCTGTGTAGGTTTTGTAAATTTGGTTTGATAATACTAGCATTAAAATGTTCCTAAGTGTTTCAGGTGTTGATACAATGGTAATGACAGTTTACAATCCTGTTGAGATGAATGGGAGTATCCTAGCAAATATTACCTGAAACAACAGAGAGCCTGTGCAATAACAGTTCTCCAAGGCCTCTTTCTGAACTGAAGAAAAGAGGGGCTGGTGTTAGTTTGGGAAGAACAGTTTAATTACCATTTTTTTGAACTTAAGTTCCCTTATATAGATCCATACTGGCTTCCAGAATCTTTAAGTTTTTTTACTACCAGGTTAGGAAGGAATGTACTGATCATGTTAAGAATCTGATCCTTAAGGACTTTATTTTTCTTAGTTCTGTTATTAGAATGTTAATGTCAGGACAAGTTCTCCTTGTAACAACTCCACCAGTCCTTAAGTGCTCCTTCCACCTACAGGGTGACTTCTGTGTTTCCTTTCTGTGACTCCTTTTTGCTTCTGAGTTAAGTGTATTGTATATTGAATCACTGATTGTATGCATCTCTTTGACATCTGGCACATTTTTCACTGACATCTTTCATTCCACTCCCTAATATAAACCTACATATACTTCTGGATTTAGCAGTTTAGCAAAAAAGTGAGTAGTGAAATACTAATTTAACATAGTACTGAATGTTGAATTCAGGGGGGTGATTTTGTATTATCAAATTTTTGAATCAACCCCATCAACACATCATTTTGCCTTTGTAGAAGTAACTTCTGGGTGGATGGGCTTCTCTGAAGTTGCTGTATCAGTTCTGGACTGACCTGCAGAAGACATGGAAACATGCAGTTTTATCTGTTAGTTGTCTTTGTTTTGGTGTGCTAGTCAGAACTGGTGTGAAAAGTGGGAGTGGAGATTTTTCTTTTATTTTGTAAATATTTGTAGGATTTATTGTTGGAATTTGTGTACATTAATTCTAGAGCTGAACTTGCTACCTCATCCTGCTGGCTAGTTCTGTTACAGTTTCTGATTGAAAAACAACTTGATAAACTTAAGCTAGATGTTATATAAATGTAAAATAACCTAAGCTGGTAACAAATCTCATATCAGCAAGCTTTTGATCCAATCTGTATCATCCTATCCAGGAAATTGAATAGAATTTATGTCAGTTATATTTCAGTTTTGCTATGTTGGATGTTTGTAATTTAATATTAAATTGTATACAACTTACCTGAAGAGGAAAATAGCAAACGTTGCCAAGTGAGCAGTGGGAAAGTAAAACCACTAGAAAAAGGCATAATGTCTATTTATATGTTGTGAAAGCTCAGCTTTGCTTAATTAATTTCTGATGCTTTTCAGGCTACAGGCTTAGAATGTTTGAATATGTCCTTCTCCATTTTATTAAATCTTTGTGTAAGTACACAGAAAATACATTTAAACTGTTAGAGAGTATGTATAAAATAGGTTTACCCAGACTTCCCTGTAAATAGTGGGGGTTTTAATGAACAGATTGATTCTGTTGTTAAATATTGGCTATAGAAATTTTATTTTAATGTAATGTCTTGAAAAGTTCTACAGTTTGGTGATGGGGTGGTTGGTTTTGCTGCTGCCTAGGAAAGAGGTGGAACCAGGCCCCTAACTTTCAAGTTTGCAAGGAGTTTTCTGTGTTTGGCAAAGTAGCCCACATAAATTAAATAATTATAAAATGTGATTGTACTGCTGGTAGGCAAATATGCAGGGTAAGCTGTGCAAAATATCTACAATCACTCTCAGTTTTGAGACAATTTTTTTCATTAGAAGCATAATATACTGGAAGGTTGGAGGACTTCTCACACTGATCTTCTAATGATAGATGTGATTTTTGACCAATTTGATTCTCAAAATTTGTTGCTTGTTGAAGGTGATTCATGATGAACTCACAGCTTTGGAGGTGCAAATTGCCACCAACTGCAGAAGGCTTGGCTGCTTTGTACTGTTACAGCTTATTCTTTAAAATTCATTTGAGCACAGTCGTAAGTCTACTATAGCACATGTCTTGGCTTGAACACATCAAAGAAGCAGCAGTGATTTTCACTTCTCTGTTGAAATACATGGGTTTTTTTAAAAAAATGAGCATTATCTCTATGCTCTTCACAGAATTCTCATTATAAAATTGCAGCCATCCTTATGATGAGCTCTTCTCAGTGTAAGCTTGAAACCTCTCCATTTTAAGTTTTATACATCTTGGCAAGAAAAGATATACTGGAGTGTTCTTCATATTCTGAGTAATTCAATATGCTATAATTTTCAGTTATGCTTCTGACTAAATTCTGAATTGTAGGATATGGCATGTTTTCCACTGCACATTATGCACTGAGAAGCAAGTTTCATTATGCTTCCTTACACCTTTTTGCTTTGAAAGTTATTGTGCTGCTGCAAGTCTGGCAAACCTGAGGTAGCTACTAGAAAATTCCTTTGAGACTTTGCATTCAAGTTTTATAGAATTCTGTAACCAGGTCATTTGTCTGAGGGGAAAAAATCAGAAAGAACAAGTTAAAAAGAAGTCAGGTGTATATGAAATCCAAACACAGATGAGGACTTTTCGTTTAATTATTTGTGAAACTGGGCTTGTCATCCTTGTCTGAATCTCAAACTTCCATGAAAGAAAGCAATGGCAGAAAGGTCATGGGTGGCTGTTACTAAGATTTCAGGGAGACTGAGTTGGAATGTAGGTTATTCAGATCTTGGAAGATTCCTCACATAAGTGAATAATGACAAAGTTAAAGCTCTTTTTGTGCCTCTGCCTTTATACTGTGCTGATTTAATAGAGGATACTTTGTCAAATTCAGTGGTTTGGAAGATAATATGTAGATGAGCAGATCTAGAAATGTTCAGAGAGCTTGTCTTTCCTTGTGACATTCATCTGCCTTGGAAGATGCATTTCTCAACCTCTAGGGTTGTTGACCTCAGGGATGAAGCAAGCAAGAGCAGGAGAGATTTCTTTCTTGGTGCTAAAATGAAACTTTGAAATTCATTAACGGAATGAAGCAAGCAACTTTCATTACCTAGTTTATTGCCTGGCTTTTGCTAAAGAGAGTTAAAAAGGAAAATAAAGGAAGAAAAATGAAGAAAACAGGGAAAGTAATGAAGTAGATTTTTTTTTTTAATGAAGGAAATACTCTGAAGAAAGAAGAGCCAAACTACTTTACCATTCTAGTCTTGAATTATTTCTTGCAAAGCACTTTTAAAACATCTGCTGAAGCTAATGTGAGGGTGGCAATGATTTGTTAATGACCATGGAACATGCATGCTGCTTCCTTGCAATGAAGGTTATCATCCCACCAGACAAAGACAGCTGCAAAACCTTTCCACCTGCAAATGTGATTATATGACCTATCCCCTTCATCTTTTCTTTTAATTAAAAAAGTGCTCTTCAGCATTTGTGTGAAGAGCATACGTGAAAGGTTTGAGTAGTTGGGCTTAAGTCTTACACTGTCATTTGCATGGCCAGATCTCACCAACAGCAGTGTTTTTGTTGCAGTCCCAGCTTGTAAGAGGACAATTTTTTTTAATTTCAGTCTGAAGTACTTGATAACCGTGAAAGAATCAAAAGACTTGCAAGGGATAGGCAAAAGAGTCTAAAGGAACTGGGTAGAACTTATTTTCAAGGCAGAGAGTTGTTTACAATTTATTTTCTTAAAAACCTTTCTGCCAGCCTCAGAATCTAGCAAGAATAGGCATTTTGTTGTCAAGTCTCTCAAGATTTCTCACACTTGAACTTGGCAGTGGGAAGACTTACTGCATTTATGGATATGCCTTTGATAACTTCATGATCAGGGGGAGTTTCGGAGGGTAGAATAAAATTATAAGCCTGTAAACTCAGAAAGACTTAATATACTGCTCGACAAAAGCACTAATAATGCACTTATGGAAAGAAAACTGTATAAACTAGCACTGGCACATGTAGCCATCTGTTGGAGCAGGAGGCTGATATGGAAAAAGGATTGAAAATATTTTTTTAATTTTTATTTTTAAATCTTGTTCATATGGTTACAGAGGAGGATAGACAACAGATAGAAGTGGGTAACTAACTAAAAGAGTATAAAAACCACCTGTCACAATTTCTTGGGAGAATGTTTATGTTCAGACACTTTCTTCACCTCCTTTCTGGTTACCAAGGCATCCTTGGCTCTTGCCTGGCACTGGAAGCTGCCTCTCCCACACTGACACCTCTGCTGAGCCTCAGCTGTGCTCTCCTCTTTGGTTTATTGGAGGAATGACCCTCCTGCTTTTGGATGCAGCAAGTCTGGACCCAGGTTAATGGTAGCAGCAGCCAGGTTGCAATTTCAGGAAAGGCTTGCATGGCAAATTGCATTGCATACCACTGTGACAAATGTGAACACTGTGCAAGTAAAAGGAAGAATTTATTTGCCAGGCTTTATTACTAAAGTTACTGTATTTTGGGGCATCAGTACAGAAATAGAGCAAAATGCCCCTTTAGATCAGCTCTGTTGAGTTTCTGTCTCTTTTCATGAACGTTAGAGGCTGTCAGGACTTCGATGTGACCTTTATGTGAGACCCTGTCCTTAGGTGACTCCTTCTCCTCTGTTGTCACAGAACAGTTTTGCTTTGAGGACATATGTAGGCTTTTATAGACCTAAAATCCAGTACAGGCTCTCTTGAAAACTGGACCATTTTTCTCTGCAAGGGGAGGAACATCAACTTGGAAACTCACTTTTATGAAGTTAGGCTGTTCTATGAACAGAAAAAAATGAGTTAGAAATGCTCAGCTTCTCCTTACATGTTGAGGGCACCTAAAATAATTTTAAATAATTCCTGATTTTAGGATTGTACTTGATTCAGAAATTAGGCTAATATTTAGGTATCAAGTTAGCAGAATAAATATGCACTATATTGCAGCTCTTGGTGTTTTGGTAGTGAAAGAATTGTGTAAACAGTTTTAATTTCTAGTATGAAATACTATTTTTCTTGATGCAGGTAAAAAAGTTTTCAGATTTTTATGCAACTGGGATTCCTACCCTGGGTCTGATCAGTTGATCTTTCCATGAGAGTGACTTTTTTCTCACTTGGCAATTCAGCACAGACATTTAACCATCTCATTGAGTTCAGTATTTCAGACAAACACAGAGAATTAATGTCAGAGCTTCTAGTTCAAAAATTCTCCCATCTGGCACTTCAGTGACCTTTTTATATTCACCTTCTTCCATATGACAATGACAGTTGGTTTAACATCAGCTTTGACTTTGGAAATAAAATGGCCATTTTTGGAGAGTGCCTTTGAGATGGGCTGTGGGAGGTGTATGAGTAAGTTTGTGATAGGTACAGCAAGGAGCATACCATATCCCCAGATACCATTTCCAGTCTCTGAGCTCTGTTTTCAGTTGCATTTGCTAGCTCATTGCTAACAATCTCTGTAGCCAATTAAAGTTAAATAAATATTACCCAAGAATATGAATTATAGTTCTGGGACACAGAGAGAAGCCATCGGGAGAAGGAAAGAAGTGTCTTATTTTACAAACATTTTTTCCTTCCATTCTACCGCCTCCTTTTTATTTATTTTATTTCCTCTCTTACTGAAGTTTTCTTCCAGTTTCTTTTAGCTGTGCCCATCAAATGTTCAAACCAAAGGGCTGGTGTAGGTGATTACAGGGAGGGGTGAGTGTGTTCAAGGACCTCTTTCAAGTGTGAGCCTGATTGCACTGGTAGCTCTGGTATGAGCTGGCTGGTGATGTCGTGAAGCATTACATGCTCTACTTCCCCTTTCGCAATTTTATCTACTCCCTTATCTCATCTCTTGTTCTTTGTGGATCTTTCCCTGTACTGTAGAGTTCTCACCAACTGAGCTCTCCTCTCAGCCAGTGCACGTTTGTGCTTGTGGGTACAGCAGTCATTTGCTGACCCTCTCCTGGGGAGGGTGGAGAATGCTACCAGATGGACTGAGAAGAAGCAGGCATGACTTTGGTTTAAAACGAGAAAGAGCCTCCCCATTGCTTTGTTCTGCAAAGAGAATGAATCTGCAGATAGCTGCATTTTTATTTTGAACAAAGCTGCTTATAATACTCCAGAACATTCCCAAACTGTGTTTTATAAGTAGCAAATACTGTGTTTTATAAGTAGCAAATGTCAAATTCCAGGGATGCCAGAATCTGCAGATGACTTGTGTTCTCAATTGCCATGGTACCAAAGCATGATACAAAATAACATGCTTATAAAAGGAAATAAAAACTCGTATCCAGATAGGATTTTTCCAGTGAAAATTAATGGCAGACTTATGTTCTAAGCAATTCAGCTGTTGAACCAGTAGTCACTTAACAATAGTATTTTTCTTTATGCATTTCTCAGCTAAGTGCAACTGCTAAGTCTTATTGTCTGTAATAATGAGATTGTTCCACTACTTCCAGTGGGCTTTAGCTCTTCAAATTATAATCTATATCTTCATAACTTTTCACTTAAAAAAAGCCCAAGTGCTTTTCAATTTACTCACAATTAGTTTCTGCTTGTGATCAGAAAAATGGAATTGTGGAGAGGTTAAAAGTGACATTCTTGCCTCACATCACTCAGCATTTAAATTTGGTTGGTTGGTTGGTTTGATTTGGGTTTTGGGGTGGTTTTTTTTTTTTTTTTTCCTGCATGCTAGATCTTGAGTTTCCCTGTATCTGGTCCTTTCATACTACATCTCCTGGAATGGTGCAAATGGGTGAAATTCAGATTTTTCAGTAGCAGCTTTGGATGTCCACTCTGGTATTTAACCAGCCTGTCACTTTTCCTCCTAGATTTACACATTGGCAATAACCAACAGAAAACAGTAGATGGCTGGGAATTTTTTTGATATTTTACATAAGTCTGTACCCACTGGATGACCAAAGTAAGCATTTGTAGTAAAATGTTAAATGTAAGAATTAAAACCCAGATATAATGCATCTGCCTGAAGGATGTGATGAGTTTCAGAGTAGGGTGTCTTTACTCAATACAAGCATTTTAAACTTTTTTCTTCTGTGTGCTAGGATGTCTGATCAGTTCTTCCAGAATTAGTTGTTCTTTGTTACTGAGGATACCTTTATTCATGTGAACAAATTCCACTGATATGGGACAGTCTGTATTTTACTAAGTACCCAAACAGGTGATTAATTCCGGGGTCATTCATGACTGTTTTAAAATTCATGAACTGTAAGGCTATAAATTACTTACATGGTTTAACTGATCAGTCTCACTCTTTCAATGCTTTAAACAGTAAATGAATTAGTCTAGCAACCTTTAATTTTAAGAATCCTGTTTCTTTGGGACCTCTTAATTTTGCTGATGGTGATAAAGTGAAAAAATCTTGCATTGAAACTCTATCACAATAACTACAGCTGATACACCATTTATTATTTTCACATTAATCCCAAATGCAGATTAAGGAGGATTGCTCGAAATGAGATTTAAGGTGATTCAAAGAGGCATCTTTATTTAGAAATAGTTCCATGAATGATTATGCTGATTTTTATTTATTTAATGGGGCTTATTATGGAGCTTTAAACATGGAGCAAAATTACTCTTCTTGTGATTTCAGTGTCTTAACTTCAGCAGTATTCTTAATGGGGAAAAAATTTGGCTAAATGCTGGCATTAAGTTTTGAGATACGATAAGTACTGTGATGTTAGGGTGGATAATGGTGGTCCATACTGACATAATGATGACTAAGGTTCTTTATCTTAGAGCAGCCTTGAGATTTTCTCAAATTGATTGGGAAACTGAGCTGGAGTTGACATGAATATTCTGATTTTCTATATAAATCTTCTTATTGTGATTTCTTTTAAAAGTAGACAAGAGCTCTTCAGGTAGCTGCAAAGTTTTTGTTTGTGCTGTAGGTTTTAAGTGGCCAAATGTCTCTCATTATGATGTCTTATTTTGTCAACATTTTACAGTTGAAACTGAGTAGATAATTGTGGACAAATTTTAAAAGTTCATTTATTTAGTAATCAGAGTATGGAGAATGTATTTGGCTTGGCAGCAGAATGTGGAACAATCTGGGGAAGTACAATTGTATATTGACATTAATGATCCATATGTGAGAAATGTAATGGGCAGGATACTCGTGGGGAGGTGCTTCTGTTGGAGCATACCTGGACTGACAGGGATCTTTTTTCCAAGATTTGGAAATCACATCTGGGATCAGGGACTCTCAGCTATTAATGCTGTTGCCTCACTGAGTAGGGAAGTCATTGCTATTTTCTGGATTAAATATTTTTCTACAAGATACCAAGTGCCTGGGCAGTTTCTGAGTGCTGCTTTGGAAATGTTTTTCCAAAAAATAACTTCAAACATAAGAAATTATTTTCTGTAGGACCACTCTGGTTTTGGTGTAGAAAAGCAAATCTCCTTAAAGGAAGGCTGGTATTGGAGTCCAGTTTAGACTTTTCAGGATTTCTATCTTAGAACCAAAGCAGAGACTTCAGGGGTGAATGTTCTACATGTGAAATTCTCTGGTGTGAATACCATACATATAATTCACATTTTTGTCTCACCTTTTTTCCTTTCTAGAATTTTTTTTAAATCATCTGCCCTTTGTCTTGGCCCCCTGTCCTGCCCTTTTTGCCAATATCCATATTTCATTTTTCATCAGGGCTCTCTGAGGTACTGAGATTCTTGCAAGGTGGGAACCTTGGTGACAAAGCAGCTATTCTCTCTCTTACTTTTCATGTCTTGGACCACCTAACATGCCCAAAGTCTTAAGTGCTGAATAGTCCAGCTAATTCCTTGAGCTTTTCATAACTGATATGAGGTTTGGAAGGATACTAATATTTTCTTGAATAATCCATACATGATGCAGGGGTTTTTTTAATGTATTCCCTGTTATACCTGTAATAATTTATAGCTATTAAGTGTATTAAGTTGATTGGCTTATTTTTATATCCTGTTTCCTGTAAAGAAGAGTTAAAGCATAAATGAAGATCCCATACCTCTGTTCCTCATAATTATGAGATCTGCTGGATAAAAATACCCCATCTGAAAGAGATAAGTGTGGTTCTATTGCTCTACTTATAAAAGCCAAATAGTTCTGGAAATAGTTCATACCTCAGAAAATAATGCTTTGAATGTAGTTTGTGGTGGGAGAAGCACAAAATCCTGGTGGTTAACTCCTGAAGGGGAAAGAATCACTTCAAATGTTAACATACCTTATTGTTTACTTATATGGCTACTTGTTTTAAAGAAATGAGAATTAAAACTGCTTAATGACTCATGCAATTGGCTAGACAGAGGTTTCTTTAAATGCATGGAATATTCATACTGAAAGTTTCTTCTCTTTGATTGCATTTTATAAATCATAATTGTCATCTTGTGTATGACAAAAAATATCACTTGTATTGTCTCTACATACATTTGAGGTCAGTACTTTTATTAGTTAAGGTGCCACTGAATATCACATCTTCATGTAGCACCAGTTTTTGACAGTGGTGGCAGTGTCTGGGCTACATTGTTTTAACTCCAACATTACATAGGGAGGGCTAAGGAATCACAGATATTGACTTCCTATATGCAATGGCTTGTTTCACTTTGTTTTTTATTCTGATAACTGTAGCTAAATTAGATATTCAACAAAATCATCCAGTTTTGAGGCTGCATGGGGAAAAAATAGATAGTTTCCATAACTTTCTGGATTGTCATCTTCATTGAGGTTGCACTAGGGTTATTCTGTGTGTAAAAGAATGGTTAGTAAAAGAATAGTGCCCACTCTGAAGAACCTATGACTTATGTAGATAGAACAAATGAAACAGAGTGAAAAGTCCAGCCTTAGAGCTGGCAGAATGTACTTGGAGGGAAAGCCACTATTCCAGAGGATCACCCAGGAGCATCTAAATGATTCTGAAAATGAACTGGTGTTCTTTATGACAAATACTGTGCTTCAACTGGAAAATGGTCCTTAACTCTCACATGCAAAAAGAAATCTGGAAATGAGGTGTGTTAGCTTTCTCCTGACTACCAGCAAGGAGCTACCAGGTGATAGGCACTCGTTTACAAGTCTAACACCTTCTGATGCTAAGTATTTGTACATATCCTTTGTGAAGTTGAAGTTTATAAGCAGCAGTTACGCTGTACAAAGGAAAATTATATTTAAAAGGCTGAATTAGAATAATAAAAATTCAAATCCATGATATTCCTAAAGGTGGTATGGTCAAGCTAGTGAAATCTATGATCATTTTTATGCAGAGGAAGATTTCCAAAATAAGTTATGTTTCACTTTTGCTTAGCACATTGTTGCTTTTTTGCATGATAAGCAACTACAGAATAAGTTGCACCCTTAGCTGGAGCACAGGAGCAGCTGGTCAGCACTCCTGCTGAGTAGGGACAAAATCTCTGTGGTAGCTTAACCTTGCTGATGGAGGGAAGCCTGAAACTACCACCGAGTTTGTGTCCTTAAGTTGATTGCAGCCAGTGCTCAGCGCTGGCCTTTTTGACTTGGTCCTTTCAGATTTCACAGACCAGAGTTTCAGCATGAAGTTGGCCAATGGACTTGGCCTATCAATGGCAGAATGTAAAACAAATGCTTAAATATAGTTTCTCTTCAGTGTTTTAGACAGTTTGGAAATATGTACCCTGCAACAGCAGTGTTAAGCTTGGCTTTGCTGGCTTCAACAGTGTGCTCTGCTCAGCAGCCATTTGGAGAGAATGCTTTGTTTTTGCCAAGGAAATATTGATATTGTTGAGAGAGAAAGAATGAATTAAACACCTTTTCAGCTCAGGAGATGTGCTGCAGTTGTAGAACAGGCAGATGGGCAGGGTGAGCAGCCTCTGCTTTTGCATTTCCCGGCATTCCTCAGGCTTTTCCACAGTGTGGTGACAGGTGACAGTGGTGTCCAGCCTGTGCATCCACCAAGGGATTTGACTTGTGAGTTGGGAGCTGGTTGATGCTTGTCTTGGTTTTAATAATTTGCAAGTTGGAAGCTGGCTATTATAAGATGATGGTCGGGATTTTTATCCTACTCCAGATTCAGGCTGGAGTACCTCCCTTCAAAATCTAATTCCAAACTATTACTTCTTCCAGTAAAGAGAATAGTAACACATGCCTACATGGCCCACAGCATTCAATGTCATTGTTGTCTATAGTATATTTATAGCTGTGTATTCCAAGTATTTTAATCTGCTACAGGCTCCTTGTTAACCTGAAAGGAAGACAAGTATCACTTTGGAACTTTTGGTCCATATCTCCCCGCCCTAGAAAAATCCTATTTCTAGATTATAGGGTTTCAAATGCTGAGAAATACTGATTATTGATTTATTTACATCCATGTTGATTAAGCAACATGGAGGTCCTGCTATATTAACAGTAATTTTAATTGACATTATTTTAAAACATCTTTGTTGGTATCAAGCATTGCAAGAACATGGAGATGAAAGTGGGAAGTATGTGGATACACATCTGTGCATATGACTTGTTTTAGGGAAGAGAAACAAATTAGTTTTACAAGAAGACTAATTTAAAACTCCTTATGCTGCAGCTTTTCTCTCTGAAGTAACAGACCAAATTGCATATTTTTTTTAACTTAAGCATGAAAAAGAATTATCATTTCGAATGTAGGGGTACTGTTCCTCTTCTCAAGGAAGTTATAACTTGGGACAGTTCTAGTCTTGGAGAAATCTCTTTAGTGAGAAGAAACGGGAAGCCTTGTAATGCCTGGTTTGTGACAGAAGTGATGTCCTTCATTAGAGTTGACCTGGTATATGATCATTTGGCCAGATGGCACAGTGCAGGGAACATATTTTAAAATTTTAATGCAGAAAAGAAAGCTTTCATCTACTGTTACAGTGGATCATAAAAAAAAAAAAAGCCTAACTCCACAAGGTATAGTCACCCAGTATTTCTATAAACAATTGAAGTAAGTTGGCTCTCAAGGCACATAATACCTATAGGAAAATGGCAAAGAATAATTTATTTGAGAAGTTTTTGGAGATGCTTTGGGTTAAGAAGGATAACTCCTGATTTAATTTTTTTTTAAATATATTAACTGTTTTAGGAGGACAAGCTTTCAAAAATTAGAATAGATTTTAGGTTGCTCGAATGCAATATTAAATTGTTTTTATATTAACAGTTCACTTGATACCAAATTAACATTGTCTAGCCTTAAATACTTGCAAATTTCATGGAAAAATATATTGTGGATTATTTGATGCACTTGGATTATTTAAGGCACTTTGATTTGCCTTACAATGTAGGGAGGCTCTTGAGTCTACTTGCATCACACTTCATAACTTTTCCCTTTTCTTTCCAAGTAAAAGTCAAGTCTCTTATGGGTGAGAACAGAAGCTGAGGCCTCAAACACAGCCCCTCACCAACAGTATAATTTAAAAAATGTCATATGTATTGAAATAAAAGCAGAAAGGTACATGACTGGAGTATCTAAAGGTGCTGTTCTGCTCATTTAGTTTTTTTAAACCAACCATGGCACATTTGGATAGCTCAAGCAGCAAGTGGCAGCCTTTAGAGCTTGGCAGAGTTGTACTTCACAGTAACAAAGAATTTAACTTCTGGGCTTTAGTGTGCCATTAAGCTACAGTCTCGCGTTTCAGTGCCTGGGAATTGATTTACTGATTTGATTTTCTGAGACATATGGTGATAATAATAATAACACTGTATAAGCATTATTTAAAAATACAATAAAATACTGGTATTGAATCTTTGGAAAGCCAGCACCAGGCAGGGCACACACAAACTACCATCATTTATTTTAGTTTAGTCTCATCCAATTCTGAACAAATGGAAATCAATACTGCTTGTGGATATCTGTGGCTAGATTGGAGAGAGAAGTGAAGTGGCATTGTTGCCAAGAACACATTGTACAAGAAAACACAAATGTATGAATTTATGTATGCTCCTCTTTTGCCTTCCTTTTCCAGGATCTTCTAGTACATTGTACAAAGACAGGCTTTTTATTGCGATGTGGGTGTCCCCTATGGAAAATGCATGTGTGGTTTTCAGTTTTAACATAGAAATAGAAAGTGAATGCTTGTGAAGTTCAGTGCCTTTTTGATGCTGTCTGGTGCATGGAATGATATCAACTTTAAGCCTGTTAGAGTCAACAAATGATGTTTTTTCTTTTCAGATATGTGTCACAAAGATGTCTACACGGAACTGCCAGGGAATGGATTCAGTGATCAAACCTCTGGATACAATTCCTGAGGATAAAAAAGTTCGGGTTCAGAGGACACAGAGTAGTTTTGATCCATTTGAGAAGCCAGCTAATCAAGTGAAGAGGGTTCATTCAGAGAACAACGCTTGCATTAACTTCAAAACTTCATCTGCAGGGAAGGAATCACCGAAAGTCAGGCGGCACTCCAGCCCCAGTTCTGTAAGTGCACAGTCCTGACACCTCTGCATGTCCAAATGCTGGAATTACAGGCACCAGATAAAGGTTTTCTTGCTTAAGAAGGAATTGTTTACTTGGAAAAAACAAAGAAAAAGGTCATAGCTGCTCTTAAATGTGTTTTCCATATATATTTGTTTCCATATATGTTTTTTGTATATATGTTACCACATATTTATTAATGAAATAGGATCAGAAAATAGAACTTGAAAAAGAATATGATTTATGAAATTAATTTCAGATGTTAGTTAGGGTGTCTTATAGGATTTCTAAGCATTTTCGTCTCCTTATCCTGGTATGTCATTACAGCTGCTGTAATGTTTATGTAGCAAATTTGGCAGAGGATTGCTTATTTGTGAAGAGGAAGTCTTTCCCATGAAGTTTAAGAAACCACATGAATTGCCTTTTTGATTTTTAGGTTTTGGTTTTAGAGAAACAGATCAGATTTTACAGATTTTGTTTACATTTTATAATTCTCTTTTTAAAATCAAGTAGTAAAAGTAATATTTATTTCCCTGTTAGAAACTCTGTGAGAGAGAAGAAAGAGAGAAAAATAACAGAAGGGTTTGGCAACACATCGTAATAGTTTTATTCTCAAGTATTTTGAAAGAAACTAGATAAATAGAATGTCATGTCTTTAGTGAATAATGCCCAGAACAGATTTCCCCCAAAAGACCTTCAAAATTATTGAAAAACTATTTCTGTTATGCTTTTGCAAGAAAAATCCATAATAATGTGACCTTTGAGTTGAAAACTACAGATCTAAGTAGAACGGATGTAACACTTTGAATCTTACTTGATGCAAAAAAATTTAGAAGGTTGGTTGTCTCTTATCTTTTTCTTTGTTTTGCTCTATCTTCCGGACATCTTCTGTCCTCCCTACAGAAGTTTGACTGAAACCTGTCAAAATTCTGATGAGAAATGGCAGGAGATTAATTTTCTGTAGATGAGCTGTGTTTAACCCCTGTGAATTTAGCGGGTAAGATGTCACACCTCCCGGGGACTGTCCTTTTTAGAAAAGGTTACATTTTCAAATGTAACCATCTGTAGCAAAAACAAATTTGCTTTTTCATCATCACTTGGCGTTGTATAGCTGCTGCCAAAGATGTCTCTAGTGTATTCCATCTGAGTCCATGACAAGAAATTCGTACCATAAAACTTTTATAATCATTAAGAATGGATGAATCTATTTGCACTGTGTTTACTTGTTTGTGATGCTTGATTATTTTTTGGCACCACAACTATTAATTTTAATGACTTTTTTTGGAAAATCTTAAATATTTTGTGGTATTAACTCAGTCCTCATCTCTGCTGTTCCTCTTAGAAGCTATTACTAATTTCTGTTAATGTTTTTGACATTCTTCTGATAACACTGAAGGAGTCAGTTGCTTTGCTTCCAGAATTTTTGAAGCAGATATGTTTTGCAAACTGTGTTTTTGGCATCTTGTTCTTTTCCAGAGGGCTGGCACTCTACTGCATCCATACAATCTTCTATGATCCCAGTATTTTCCTATGTAAATTACATTAATTCTTCCTCTACTGTATGCTGTTGGTTAGAGCCCTAGCTAAACATATGCTTTTGGTAATCTTTGTCCATGGTGACTCACACAGGCTTGCTGGATTGGATACAGGAGGTGCAAAGGAATTTCTTGAAATACAATTCTTATTTCTCAACTTCCTGTAATTCTCCCTGATTTTTATAGCTCTGTTTGGTGAACTCAGTTCTTCCGTCTGCTTGGAGGCATTGTTAGTAATTTTTGACTTTTCCTCACAAGGAAGAGCATGTGGAGTGATGAAAGTGTTCATGCCAATGGAGAGGGAAGAGCAGTTCACAACAAAAGATAGTGTTAACCCTCTGCAGATCAGGTCACACCTGGTCCTGCCTGGCAGACCTGAGTTCATCCATCCAATATCAATATCAAAATGCTTTATTCCCATTCCCACAACCTGAATACATGGTTTCAGGCAGTAGATGCCCTGATGCATGTTTTATGGGTGATGCCTGTGTGGTTAGTTGCAGAAATGTATCATTCTGTGGTTTTGAATTATACTTGAGTTAACAAAGTGTTTAGGGTTTCTTTGTTTTTTTGTAGCCCTGATGTTGTCTAGCAGATGCCCTTGCTACTTGCTCTTTCTGATCATTACATCTTTTTCTTCCATGTCAGCTGCGTATTCTCCCTCACTGAGTTCATATTTGGATCTCTGGAAATCCTCTGCTTGTATAGGTTATACCAGTCTGAAAAAGAATTTCATTTTCTGTTTATGTTCTTGAACATGCTATGCCCTCTGGGTCGTAAGGGCTACAGCTGTGGAGTTATGTTTCCATTTTTTCTCTGCTTTCTATAAGCTTTATTTTAAGGTATTCTGATAGAGAGGTGCTACCTTCAATTTGCACTTTCTATGCTTGATTAGTAGAGGAACTGAATTAGAGATAGGCTTCCATTTAGTCTTTTCCTTTCATCATTTGTAGTCCTCTGTAGCCATCAGGTGTGGAAATGTCTTACAGGAGGTACCTGACTGAGGCTTGCAGTCTCCATATCACTCCTTGCTTCTGCTCAGGTAAAAGTCCTTTATTTGTCTCAGAAAAATAACATTTTTCAAGATGTGACCTGAAAGACCTTGTTTATAATGCCTGGGAGTGTTAGTTTCTGCTTTGATTAATTTCAGCAGCTTTATCACCTCTCTGACAGGTATCAGTTTCAGTGTTTGGTAAAGACCACAAAATACTCTGCAGGTGGCATGCTGCCCATTTTGTGTTGTCCGTACCTTTGAAATGCGCTGCGCTTTGTGATGAGAAAGATGAAACACACACAGAGGTTTGGGTAAGCTGGAGCTCCATGATCCTGCCCACACATTGTCACTTGGAAAAGAAATCTCTTGCTTTTGAACATGAAGTATTTTTCTGCAGTTAATGTCACACCCCGTTGCAACCTGGTAGAATTCCTGTGTAGTTAATTAGTGCAGCACCATACAGACAGAATTTAGCACTTTGTGTTTGTTCATGTATGACAAGCCTAATTTTTACACTTAGAATCTTTCCACCTTCTCTGCTTACTTTGAACATAAGAAAACATCTGTGACAGTGACTTCTGAACTGCTTATGCTGATTGAAATTGTATGTTATTATGGGATGAATTTTCCAGCAGAACAGAATTATTCCTTTATCACATCAGCGTCGTGGAAAACTTGGGAAAACTTTGAGATAGTGAAGTAGGTGTTTGCCTACCTTTGCAGCTTTGCCTATCTGTCAGCCACTGTTAGAAGGGAATTTAGCTTGACAAACCTTTTCTCTGATCCATCCTAACACAATATATATGTGCATGTATACACACACACACACACACATATATATATAATTACAATTTTGCATACTTATCCATCTGTATCTCTGTGTCTGTATCTTTATAAAAATGTCATGCTGTTTCCTTTGTCTACCAAGGCAAGAAAATACCTTTCTTTTCTCCTTAAATGAAGAAAAGGTAATACTACATAATAAACTAGACAAAATTAAAAATCACCACTTAAAAGCAAACAGGTGCCACTTTTCCCCAAACAGCTGGTTTTGAAAGATGGCTTGACTCCAATTATCTGAAAATTTTATTTGAGATCTCTGCTCTTTAGACACATGATCAAACTCTCTAGTGCAAGGTAAAGTTTTGGTGTAATCAGAGTACACATTTTATACACTAAAACAGAACTTTTGCACCATATGTAAATAGAATATTGCAAGTTGTATAAAGTAGCCATCTGCTCAAGATTTAGTTATGTAGTGATACACATCAGTTTGTTCTCCTTGAATAGCTTAAGCTCCCTGGTGGTGAATTTAAATGCCATATATGTTCCTACCTGTCAGTTACCTTTTAAAAACAAAATCAAGCAAAATACTAACATCCTACTAACTCAGATCAGTGTAAAAACCCCAAACATTCAAATATAAATAATTGGATAAGCAATGCTTTACTGCACTGAGTCTGCACTCTTTTTGGAAGAGCAAACCTTCTTTTGTTTCTGTAACTTTTATTCATTTTATTCATTTTCTGTCCTGGCACATGCAACTTTCCTCCCAAAAGTACTAGCCAAAAATCATGAATCCTATAATGATCCTACAGATCCTGTTAGTGCATTGAAAATTAGTTGTGTAAGAAATCTAGCTTTAAAATAGACACTAATGTCAGGATTTTTCCTGAAAGTTAGACATAATTTCTGTCTGCCCAAATAAACACTTGCTGGGGCATATTTGCCTCCCTTCCTCTTCAGGTGTATGCAACATTCTCCAGTTAGGAACTGTTAGGAGCAGTTAGGAACTGTTAATTATTGCAGTAACTGCACCCTTCCTGATTGATATGTTTTATGGAGATAAGATAATTTCAGAGCTCCTTGTAGACAGTGGAGTTTTCTTTACTGGCACAAAAGAGGTGTTAATAATTGTTAACCTAAAGGATACTCTCTAGATGGAAAGGCAAATAGAATGTGCCAGTTGAGCCAGCTCCTGTGCTCTCATAACCTGGAGAACAAAGGAACAGCTTTAAAAACAGCACCCTGCACAGAGAGCCCTGTGGTCGCTTCTGCCCAGGTTGCTCTTAATTTCTGGCTGTGTGTTAAAGGGTTAGGAAGATGCAAGAACAGAATGGGATCAGAGAGTGGGAGAACTGAGACTGAGGCTTGGTTTGAATGCTTGAACATCTTTGTATCCCTTGAACATTGCCCTAGAAAACAGTCCAACTTTCAAGATATGGTCAAATTGGCCTATTATTATAGGTTGGACACAACCTTTAATTTTTGTGAAAACTGTATATAATTTTGTGAAATAAGGTTTACTCTTGTGACAAAGAAGACAAAATGGTTAAAAAGTAATTATTATCTTTCATTTTTGTGATTTAATCTCAGTTGAGCTTCTTGGCCTGTGCTTTACTCTCAGGTTTTTCTAGCAATCAATTTATTTCTTTTGAGGTGTATAACAAAGGAGATACTCACTTCTTATCTTCTTTAATTTACAGAGGTACTGTGAAAATAATATTTTTCTTTTAATGATAGTTTTATATTGAAGTTTAATATCCTCGTGTTAAAAAAAGGGATCTATTTAAAACCTAGACTCGCGAGTGTGACAGTTAAGTGTGACATTCACAAGCTGTTCTGCAGTTATGAAAAATGCATGAGAACATAACCCACACAGCTTCTATAGGAATAGTCAGGTGATTTTCAGTGTAATTTTCCATTAAAGCCTCTTTATTACATAGATTTTGAAAAATTCTGAGAAAGAAGTATTCGGGTGGTGATGTAGTGCAAAGATCCACACTGCAAGACCTTGGGTTGAGCCTTTTATTTCTCCTACAGGCTGTATCAATGAAATAGCCATTTGAAACAACCCGGTCAGAAAAGACAGTTTCTTCTCATTTCTTTTTTTCGTTGTTATTTTTAAAACTCTCACATCATTTTGAAATTCTAGCTTCTTCTATTTCCGTACTCAACATTTTGGCATACTCTTTCTATCCTTGTTACTATGATCTGGATTTCCTTAACCAGAGGGGAAAAAATATCTAATCTTGCTTACTGCAAGCCATGCTAAAAATGCTCACTTCTGTGCTCAGTGGTGCTCTTAGACTAATCTAGCACTGGGAAAAATGTAGGCTGACAATAAGAAAGCTGCCTTTTGAAAACTGAAATGTGAAGGCAAGCAAGCAAAATTCCCAGTGTGTTTCCTGAAGGGAAAGATCTGCATTGTTCTGCTCTCCAGTTGCCAGTGTCCTCTGGGGGATAACATGATCTACCACAACCTGTGCTGACTTTCAGAGTGACTTGGAATAATGATCTCCAGAGCCATGAGGACCTTTACTGCCTTTTGTCTCAGTAATTAATTTATCTTTTCCATCTGAGGTCTTTGAAGGATTTCTCTGGAGCATGAAAGTTCACTTTGCAATGAGTTGTATCAATTTCTTGCTGCCTGGTTGTTTACTGCCTATTTAACTTTTTGCTGTTAGATAGTTCAGTCTTCGTCACATATGCATCTAGGTGTTGGGGTTTTGTAAATTGGGGTTTTTTTGTAGGAAATGAGGAGCTCTAACATGGAGCAGCAGGCTTCTTTATGCCTAAGTAGTCCCAATGATGTTTAATACATAGAAGTGTTGTCAAGCACTAGAAAAAGCTGCCCAGGGAAGTGGCTGAGTCACAATCCCTGGAGATATTTAAAAGATGTGTCTAGATGTGATGCTTGGGGACATATGTGACAGGCTTAGCAGTGTTAGCACTTGGTGATCTTTAAAGCCTTTTCAAACCTAAATAATTCTGTGATTCTCTGTTGGTGTTTTAGAGGGTTAAAAAGCAGTAAGAAGGGGCAAGATAAATGGAAAAATAATAGCTATAGAAGCATTGTAAGGTTAGATCTTCAAAAAGAAGCTTTGAAAAAACTTACCAAAATACATGTGTTCAGCTAAAACCAGTACTCTTTTCCATTGAGAAATACTGTCTAGGTCAAATTGGGGGATTGCACCAGTTATGTAAAATACAAGGGAATTTCTTGTGAGTCTGCTGCTTGTGATGTCTGTCAGTGGCTGATGCAAGCACTGTACATCTGGTGTGCTCTGGATATGTCTCACTCACTATGTGTATTTCAGTCAACCACATCCCAGGCAGAGTAAAGGACTCCTGTGATTTAACAAACACAAATCTCTGTGTATATATATTCCTATGTATTTTACCAGAAAGTATAAAATACTTTGGAAGAAATTGTACTTAAAAGTGGGTGTTCTAGATTTGATTTTAATATTAGCATTTCATTAAAAAGCCATCAACCTTGCTGTAGCAAATAACATTTTTTGTTTTATTTATTTGAAATCTGAATAATGAAATTCATATCTATGAAGCTGAAAAAATACCCATATGAATGGGGGACTGTAATAATAAAGGAGAGTAGGCTGAAATGGTTATAGTTTTCAGTAGTCATGTGGCATTTCAAATTATTTACATTCCTTTATTTAGATTCCTTTAAGCTTAAAACTTAGGTTTTGAAAAGCTATGAATTTTTGCGTTATTTCTGTCTGTCTTCACCTCCTTTATAATCCAGAAATAGAAGGAAATATAAGAAATGTCTGAACTTCTTAACTTTATAGGCAATTTGTAATTAGAAATTTGAATTAGTGTATGAGATTTCATTTTTTAAAAATTGAGAACATGATGAGGAAATGTAAAGCTGTCCCTTCATTGTCTGAAGTAATTGCAGTATAATGTTTTGACATTTCATTAAGAAGTATCACACACACACCAAAAAAAGTTATTATATATATTCTTTTGCCTCTGAATTTATTTAAGTCTTTTTTTTACAAAATCCCACAAAGTGCTTTTCTCCACCACACACCTTCAAAAATTGTAAGCCTTTTAATATTACAAATGCAAGGAAAACCAATGTCCATTTTCACAAAGGGAGATGTGGTAGTGGAGAGCCTGGGCAATCCAGTCTGATGGAGCAGAGCTGAGCTCACTGCAGGGGTGCTGTAAGCTAGGAAAGGGAAATGGGAAGGGAAAGGGAAGGGAAGGGAAGGGAAGGGAAGGGAAGGGAAGG
>PYHW01010375.1:7197569-7217145 GCA_013186435.1 Turdus rufiventris | reverse complement strand
GAAGGGAAGGGAAGGGAAGGGAAGGGAAGGGAAGGGAAGGGAAGGGAAGGGAAGGGAAGGGGAAAGGGAAAGGGGGTTTGCTGCACTCAGGGTGGCTCAGGTGTGGGGTTTGGGCTCTTTCTGGGCTTGTATCCAGCATGAGCAGGCACTGGACAAGGGTGGGTGGCAGGGCAGCCTTGCTGCTGCAGAGCTAAGCCCAGGCCACAGGGCTCTGGAGTGAGCTGCCCTCCCAGCTTTTAGAGCTTTGCCTGTTCTTCGTGAGGATTCAGCAACTTCCAGGAGGAGAATGAGTCAAAAGTCATTACTTTCAGTCTGTGCTTCTGGCAGCTGGACTGCGGAGAAATGAGCTTGAGGTTGTAGGAATAATTGTTGTTGATGATTTACTCTGTGGTGATGGATTAAAGGCATCCTGTTTCCTATCAAGATCTTAGGGCTTTACAAGTTGTTGTGACCTTTAGATTATGGTTTCCAGAGGTAGAGAATAAAAGTAAATCTCAGTGTGAAAATAAGAATGGATGTGAAACACATGTATGCACCCTGTCCTTTCTCTGTCTCTCTGTGAGGAAGCCAACAGTGAACTATTCACTGTTAACTAGGGCAGCACTTCCACTCCAAACAAAGCTACTTGCCGTGTGTTCATTGTAGCCTGCAATTTGGGAAATACTTTGCACTCCCTCTTCATTATATGCAATACATTTAAAAATCTAACCACTTTTTTTCTGAAGTTTTTGTAATGTTTTTGCACTAGTCCGTAATTGGATAGCTAAATGAGAAGGCTACTTGAATAAGTATTTTAGTCACCTCTATTAGTCACATCTATAATAAAACAGTGATTAAAAAAAAATCCTAGAATTTGCTTTTAACCAGGCAGAATGCCTTTTTAAGCACAGATTGGAAACCAAGAATATTACTGCCTTATCTATAATGAAATATTCCAAATAACGTAGCTGGAGAAAAGATCTGAGAGTTTCATTATGGCAAATTAGTAAGTCTACTAATACTTAGGAATTGGATAGCAAAATAACAGGATCTTTGTACTGGAGAGAGGTGAAAGGGCTCAATTTTGCAAACATACATATGTATGTCCTTATGCCGTTGAATAGGAAGCTGGAATGTTGGTATCAAAAAAAGGTGTATAGTTGCCAAAATGCTGGAATTTTTGCATAAGGCAAATGAAGAATGGTTGAGTAAAGAGAACATTTGCATTTTTTGGCTGATAGTTAATAGGGTGTGGTGGACAAGTATGAGGCACCAAGTCAGCTTACTTGGGATGCCCCTGCATATTTAAATAGAAGCAATTTTTAGGGTCAGTTGATTTAAAACTTTCAACCATGGCTTATCAAGAACTTACACACAGATGTGCCCTGTGCTGTAATGTAAGTTTCCTTTCAAAAAAGGGATACATGAATACTTTATGTAAATCAGGCATAAGATCCCAAATGTGAGGGTACCATGTGTACAGCTGCACACGGCTCATCCCAGCTGAATTCAGTCTTAACCATGCCAAGTTTGCTTGTCTGCTCTTCTCTGTGGTGTTTGACAAGAGTACTGTCAAATCACTGTGTGTGATTTGAGCATTAGTGCTGACCCTCCAAGCTTTCTCTATGATCTTTTGGTTAGTTTAGGACAGGAGGGATGTCTGAGCACTGAAGTCTAAAAGATATGTAGGTGACACTGAGGGCAGCTGTAGGTCAGTTTTCTTCAGCATCCGCCTGCTCTTGGAGAAAAAATAAAATTCCCTTTCCTTCCAGACAACTGGAAAATGAGGAAATGTGGGAAAATAGGATGCACTTCAAAAAAGTCAAACATTTTCTCCAACTTTCAGAATGGAAACTTTTAATGTCAGGTGAATTTCTCTTTTTGAATCAGAGTTGATTTGTCCCTTGTTAGGACCGTGTAAAAGGGGGGCAAATATCTGTCTGTTACAAAAGCCAACTGAGCTACTGACCTTTGAGCAAGAGTCATTCCTTAGCTTGGTTCAGTTTTAGACTCCTCACTTAGGCTGCAAATATTAAGGATACAGGACTTTTATCAATGATGTAAAATGTGCATTAAAGTATGATGTGATTATATCCACATCTGAAGACTGTAATCATAATTCAGAAGATGACATCATTGAAGATGCTTTCCTGTAGCATTTTGACCACTCTCTGTACAATGATTGATTTAATGGGACATGGACTGTTTAGAGCAATGTTCTTGGATGGGCTTTAGTATAAAAATATAAGAAAATAAAAAAATTACTAAATAGCTTTATTAATCTGATTTTGTAGGGCAGATTAAGGCTGTTTATGTTTATGTTTAGATCTCTAAACATAGGTAAAATGTTTAGTTATTAATGGTCTTTCTCCCTCTCTGAAGTGATATGAAAAATAAACCATCTCTTTGCTTGAGAACAAAATCATTTTGATAGATCCAGTGATGTAAGTGTATGGTTGATACTAGCAACTACCATCTGGGTTCTTGAATAAATATTAATTTCTTTCCCCCTATTAATTTCTTTTAGTTGTTGATTACTGAAAGGAGGCACATCTATGGGCCTTGATAATGATATTTGGTCTCTAAAGGCTGAATGAAAGCAGTTAATGTTATTGGTGCAATGCTGAAAGGTCTTCTTTTTTGTTTTGTTTAGCCTACAAGCCCTAAGTTTGGAAAAGCAGACTCATACGAAAAACTGGAAAAACTAGGGGAAGGGTCCTATGCTACAGTATACAAAGGAAAAAGCAAGTAAGTGGTGTTTTATTTTAATTTAATTTTGTGTGTAAATGAAGATAAGCAGAAGGTATCAACTAATGTTGCTGAATACGTACATAGATCCCTGTGAACCAAAGTGCTACTGCCTGCCACGTGCTCTAATGAAGAGGGCTGAGCCCATATTGCACAGGTACCATATTGCCTTCACACCAGAGCAAGATGAGGTTCTTGTTAATCTGATGTTTTTTAATATTGTACTAGTTTCTTGGAATCCATGCCAAGTTAATTTCTAGGGGTGAAAGCAAAATATGCTGTCAAGTAGAGTTTTATGGTGGTCTAAAAACAATGCTGAATATATGTGTTCTATTGTTAATTTTTGTTTATCATTATTAAAAAACTTTAATAAAACAACATGAAGTGAATTAATGGAATTTTGAATGACTCTAGGTTTAATTTGTTTTTTTTAATTTTGTTTTAATTTTAATTTTAATTTTAATTTTGTTTTAAGAGTTTATTTACAATTGTTGCAACTACTCTACCTCAAAATAATCTACTTTATACATGTCACATATTTTTTCAGCCACTTTGATGTTATTTGTTGCAGCTTTTTTATCCCCAAATGCCCTAAGTGCTTTTATATTGCATAAAATAACTCAGTAAAGACACTTAAAATATACTTCTTCATCAAGTGCTTCCATTTAGAGTTATCCATTGTGAAGCAGAGTTTCTTGTGCCATTTGACATATTTAATGAAGTTTTCATAATTAAATTCCCAATAATAACAAAGCAGTTCTGAAAGAGGGATTTGGTACATGTGGTATCTTTATTTAAAAACTTTGGTTAGTCGATGAGGCAACACTGCCATTCCAGCAGAGAATACCATGATGGTCATGGCACAGAATAACTACTGAAAACAAGAAAATATTTCCTAACATTTTCCAGAGTCATTCACTTAGTTAGGTACTGAAAATTATCTTCTTTTTTTCACTGAATATTTGTAATAAATCTGAATGAGGGTTCCCTCATCTCTCAAGAGCTTGCTTAGGTATTGACAAGCAGAATGACAGCTGATAGGAATAAAAACATGTTCTAAATGTGGAAGAAATATTCACACTACCACCATACCACTGCAGGTATTGTCTTTCACTGGCAACTTTCCTCAAGGAAATGCTATTACTTTGTGTTGTTAATGGCTCAGTTATGCATTACCATAAGTTCCAGACATTATACATGTGTAAGCTTTTTATTGGGGTCTATGTAATATGAGAAAGCAGTATAGATTTCAGCTTGTGCCTAATTACTAAAATCCTTTAGTAAAATCACAGTGAGTATCTGATGACAGTCAGTCCATATGTCTTGGCTTTCAGTAAGACCTGAACTAAGGCAACAGAGTCACTGGATGTCCTGTCAGTCAGTGGAACAGACTGAAATTTAAAAGCAAAACCCTTCCCTGAAGCTATTGCATTAATAGTGAACACGTTAGGAAATGTAGATTGGTTAGAAATACTCATTTTAGTAGAGTTGCCTGCAAATCTGAAAGAAATACTTCAGTGATTTTAATGGTACTTGAAAAATAAATTTAAATTACTGGACACACTACTTTCTCTATTATAAACAGCTGGCTCTGAATAAGTAGTGAGAGTTGTAACAATTATGTATGACTTTATCCTGTTGCTTTGTAAGATCTTCTGCAAGGTCTTTAAAATGTGTTCTGAAAAACAGTATGTGTAACTGGAGTGTGGATGAAAATTCATGTGCAGAGAGTATTTCTACTGTTGTAGCAGTATTCCTTCACCTGTTTGAATTTGACTTTTTTCCCCCACTGAGAATTGAATAATTTCCATATTATCCGGCACTATCAAGGTTCAGCACCTCCAGCTCAGGCTTCTGTTTCTTGAGCTAGAGAGACAGTTGAATTACTTCACAGCAGGAAGAGGTAGTACTTTGGGAAACACTACAGGTGTTATCTGCTATTTCAAAAGAATTTGTTGTTGAGGTAATGTAGCTCTGTTACCTCTTCTGTCCCTGTGGGAAGTTGAGGAATCTCTGACCTATGTGGTCTCCCTACAGAAGGAAGAACATCACTGCTGTGATTCTTGGGGAATGTAGATGAGCAGGTGTGGGGTGAATGCATGGGCCAACATTGGCTCTGGCACATCCCTGCAGTATTTAAAAGATGTGCAAGTGTTTAGTGGGGTGTTTAGTGGTGGGCTTTGCAGTGCTGGGTTAATGGTTGGACTCAGTGATAGAGGTGTTTTCCAGCCTAAACAATTCAATGATTCTATGGCTGAGACCTGAACCTGGCTGCTGCTTTTCAGTCAGGTTAGCTCTGACTGTCTATAGCTTTATCTTAAAATGATGCAGGAATAGGTAAAGATCTTTTTTTTCCCAGACTCTGATATGGGTGTGTAGGGTGAGACTGTGATATGCATCACTGTGTTCCCCTGCCTACAGACTCAGTGGGAATGCAAATGGGCAAAAGGGGTCTTTTTATTTTGGTATGTTCCCACTTTGACTGCTGAAGGATTAAGCTCTCGTGGCACTATGCAGAATGCAGACACATGATGGAAAAGCTGGAGCTGGTAGTACATAACGAGTGGATTTTGGTCAAAATGTTTGACAATCCCTAATAACCAAATCTAATGCTTGTTTTCTTTGTTTTACCACAATGTTTCTGAGATGTGCCTTCAACTGTAGTTAAAGGTGGAAAATTTAAGATTGTATTGAGCTATTTTAAATGATGCTTTGTACTCAGAATTATTTTGCTCATTATTTGTCACGAGCTGCACGTGGCAAGTAGTAGAGTTTGGGGTATTTTAATGCATTTCCTGAGATATATTTAATCTTTTAAAATTATTTCCCCTGCTGATCATAATGATGGAATGAAACATTCTTAATATTAACATACTATTTGGAGAGTCTAAAATATGCATATCTGCCTGAAAAGACACAAAATCACCCATTCCCCTTCCTAAAATTTAAGGTAATATGTGCAGTAACTTGCTTTCAGAACAGTCCTTGGCTTTTTGCTTTTGGCTCCTTGGCTTTTGGCTCCTTGGTTTTTTGCACCTTGAGCAGGATAAATAGTACCAAGCCCTTGTCTTCCTATAAAACCCGTTGCTTTTCTATCTTTTTGAGCATCTGTGGTTGTATTCCAGGAAATTGAAATGAAATGGGCTAATTCCTTTTACTGGATGATGGATTTCTCTTTCTGTAGTCAGATAAAAATGAATCCCTGGGGTGAAGAAGCAGCAGAGTGAAGAGGACTGTGTTATTGAGGAAAGTGAAGCAGTATTCTCTTAGGCTGGGCTTTTTTGTTTGTAGGAGAAACAGCCAAGCAGTCATTTTTTTCTGGCTGACAGTTTCATCAATAGGTAAATCTATTTGATTTCATGTGTTGCACATCAAACGCGTGTAATGAAACTCATCTTGGCATGTTCATTTTCTACTTTCATTCAGGCTAGATTCTCGTATTTTACTTAGTTGTATAAAATCACAGGAGGCTGCTTACTGCATGAAATTCAGATGACTTTGAAGGAATTTATTTTAATGTAAAATTTTGGAGAAGTGGGCTGAGTAATTTACTGATAACACTGTAAAAATTGATGCAAGTTCCATTGACTCTGTGTCTGATTAACACCTTGGAAGTTTGCCATACAGTAGGTGCAAAGCAATGGGTGGCCTTTGAATTCCTGTATCATTTCACTGTGTGGTTGAGCTGAGGAAGTGCTGCCTGTCTATTGACAGGTGTGTCTTCCTGCTGCCATTGACCTTCTACCCTCTTGAGCTTGATTATAAATTTATCTGAACATACCCCAGTGGAATCTGGCTCGATCTGTGGCACATAAATGTTGATGTGAGTTGTGAGGCTGGAGATGAAGCTGGTGACAGCACAAGGGAGCTGCTGCCAACCAGAGCCCCTTGCAAGGCAGCGTGGAGGCCTTATGTTCCCCCACTGGGAACTCTGCATATTGCACTTAAGGGAAAAACCTGTGCTTTTGGCAATTTGATGTGTTGGTGTGCTTTCCATCCTCTCCCACTGTGTTCGGCTGCCCTTCAAGGCAAAGAATTAAAAAAGATTCCCTTAATTAAAGAAATGTGATCTGTGCTATGTCTGTGATTTGAGAGGTGTTGCCAGTGCTATCTCCATTGTGATTTCAGTCTGCTCCTTGAATGTCCATGTGATTTTTTACTGTACCTTTAACTTTTTGGGCACCTTTACTGAATTGCATGTGCTCATAGTATTGCAAAAATGTGTAGAATTTGTAACAGCTCCATCAAGACACTTTCACCTTTTTTCCCTATCATAAGATGACAGCATTTAAACTTACTCTTAATAAAACTCTTGTTCTGATGAATTCTGATCCCTATCCTCTTTAACTGTTAATGCAAGAAGTCAGTAGAGCGCAGAGAAGAGCAGAGTAGAAGAAGCTGGTGCTGTCAACAAGAGCTCAAAGGCTGCAGAGATAGGGCAATCCTTCCATCCAGGCACCTCTCTCACTTCAGTTCAAAATCTGAATTTTTATTTTCAAGGTGACTCCAACTCGTATCCAAAGATAAAATGTATTTATCTCCATCAAAGGCAGTACCTTTTACTATTCCCCTTAAAAAAATCAATAGGCAGTTCATGGTGCGAAGTGGAGAGAAATCATGCTCAGGTAGGCGCCATGCTCTGTACTGGTTTGTTTCCATGCTGTGTTTTTCTTGAGGCAGCAGGGAATCTTTGAATAATTAGGGGGGGCTACCTCTGTTTGTTACTGGCAAAGGTATTGCGGCATGTATTATCAATAGTTGACCATAATATTTCATAAATATGTGTGTGGATGGCTGCTCACAGGAAAAGGAGGGGGGGTGTATTTTGGTTTTTATATTTATGATGCTGAAACTTTCGCTAAGGATGGCTAACAGGACTAATTGCTGTTCTGACTTTTGGTTTTGAAGTTGCAGAATTTCTTTTACTTGCCATGAAATCTCTGAGTCTTTGATTGTCTTTTATGTTCAATCTGTTGCAAGGGCCATACCCTTGTGATGGTCGGGGTGCCATTTTTTAGTAATTTACTCTGTGCCCATGGGAAGTGTTGTGTTCACAGTTTCATGTCCAGTTCCCAGGAAAGTTTTTCTTTGTGTTATGGCCAATTTATTTAGACTGATATTTCAAAATTGCTATGATTCACGTTGCCTTAATGACCTAAACTTCCTTAACCTTTTCTTTATTTCTTGAAAATTGTGTGAAATTAGTGTTCTACAAATGAAATCCTCTTTTCATCTGGGGATAACAGATGGCTGGAAAAGGAATACATATTCATGGGTTACAAAAATGCACTTTATGGTTACCAACTAGGCTTTCTTTTCTTCCCTCCTCATTTTTTAACTTACAGTAATTTCACGACTATAAGGCGCACCCTTTTGACTAAAATTTGGGTCCGAACCCAGAAGTGCACCTTGTAGTCCAGTACGCCTTATATAATGTACAAAGTTGTGAAATTTACCAACTCCCGGGGGTGCACCTTATAATCCGGTGCACTTTATAGCTGTGAAATTCCTGTACTTTCTTAACTAATTTTTGTAGGCAAGTTATGTCATGGGATTATAAAATGTGTACATAAATGCTTTTAAACATCTCTAGCATTGTAGATCTTTAATAAAATAATAAAGTTGAATTAGATAGAAAACAAATGACAACTAGATGTCCAACTAAAATGCCAAATGGTGGAAAAATTTAGTAACATAGAGTAAGTACTAAAGTTACTAGGATTCTAACTAGAAGATGAATCCTTGACTATATTGATCACTTTCTGAGTGAATTTCTTAGCATTTAAAAGAAAGATTGGGAAAATTTTTCTCCATAGTTGAATATGTAAAAAGAACATCACACTATATGCGCTGTGCTTCAACCTGCAAGGCAGTTTAAGGAGGTGACTTAATATCAATATCTCACATAGCAGGGGACAAAACCGAAGAAAGTAAGTCCATTATATTACTTACCCAGGACTGCTCTGGAAAAATTGGTAGAAAAACTAGGATAGAATATAGTTATATTACATACATGTGGTAGAGTTACTGGATAGTGTCTTATTGGCCATATATGTATGGCTGGAATGGTAGGGAGAATACTGAAGTAATGTGGCAGCTGCCATTGTGCACCAAAGCATTTTCCAGTTACCTGATCAGTGATCTCTCAGAAGATCCCCTGTGATTTTGAGTGCACAGTTCTCAGAGACCACCTCACTTACAAGGGATATCTCCATGTTTGTCTTCAACTTCTCTTTACATGAGCATCAGAAGGGTGTGCAGAGGTGTGAGGTGTGTGGAGGAGGATGGTGCTCAGTTTTGCTGTCCCTGCTGCCCATCCCAGGGGGCTCCTTCCAGCAGGCACAGGTCGAGCACACTGTGCTTAGATGAGCTGCTGAGTTTGAACTGATGTGAGGTGTGGGTAGGGATGAGGGACCTGCAGGTAAACTCTTACCTGCCCCTGTTCGAGTGAGGGCTGCCATGCTGATTGTACCAGACTGCCTTGACTCCTGAGTTCCAGTGACAGCACTAATTAATAATTTAAATCCTTCATCACTCATGAAACTCTTTGATCTTCTGTTTTTTCAGCCCTAATAAATGTCAGTCTTATGAAGTATCTTTAATCCACTGGCTTCTACTAAGAAAAGGTAACTTTTGTCTAGGATGAGGTTAAAAGATGGTGGGATTCAAAAAGAGAAATTCAGGGCCTGTGTTAGTCCCTTGAGAATTTACATGATAGGGCTTTAGCAGGACTGGGAGTGAATTTTGTAAACTAGAAATGTGAATCATTTTAGGAAGAAAAATAGAATATAAACCACTTTTACACTGAACTGTCTTATGTTAATGATAAAAAGAAGTGTTTCCCTCAATGTGGAATTAGTTATTCGCTGGTAGAATAATCAGAGGTGACTAAACCTACAGTGAATGTGCCTCTGTCAGGTTTCTTCAAAAGAAATTTCTGTCAGAGGCTGGTTTCATTAGGCCCCCATGGTCTGTTTGGAGTTTTAGGTGTCTGTTTATGACATTAATATCACTACAGAGTAGATCTAATTAGATATTCTCAAGGTTTGCTCGTCAAACTTAGAGATTTTCCTATAAATGAATATTTAACAATTGAAATTTAGCTTTCTTCATAGGAATTAGTTTCTTGAAATTTGTATCACATATTAGAGATTCATCCCAATACCATCTACTGATTTTTCTTTACAGAAGTGTTCCCAAGCTTAGCACTTGCTCAAATTATGAGCTCAACCTCAATTCTAGCCAGTGCTAAACCTCACTATTAAATAAACACATTGAAATCAGAATTGGCAGATTTTATGTTAATTGACTCTTTTAAATGTGTAAATTTAGAACATTTATTTCATCTAAATGTATCTAAAGAACTTGAGAAAATAGTGGTATTGTACTCTTTTGTTCTCTTTGTGGCATCATCAGCATTATCCCCAGGGAAGCCAGTTAAGTCATCAGTTACTTTATTGTATTATATGTTCTTAATGACACATTAAAGCATTAAATAATTTCCAATCTTCTTTACTTTCTCATGAATGGTCATTTTTAATAAACGTGTTTATTTTGGTAGTGCTGATACATGCTGGCTTAGAAAATGCGGAATGGCACATTATATTAGCATTTTTTTGTAATATCTGGCTCATTTGTATTTTTTATAATATGCAGACTTTTACTTTATGCTGCATAAAGCAATTTGGACTAATTTTTCTTTTGCCTACATTGCATATATAAACAGAAATGTATTAGAAGAGATTATATAATGCTAAAGTGCTGAATTTCCATGAATTGGAAAACTGTCCATCAACTGCAGGTATTTTGCCTAAAGTAGTTTTATGTGATAATTAGAGAGGCTTTAGGACTTCTGTACTTTCTCCAAAGGTTTTTGATGAGAAAGAGAAAGTGAGTTAATTTAGGAGGGAGGATGTCTTGGAAAATAGGAATTCTTTAGTCAATATGATCCTTAATAGAAGCTAATGAGGCAGTTGACAGGATGGGCATAAGATGATAAGTGTGATCTTTGACACAGTGAAGTGCATTGTTTCGAGAAGGTGTGAAATTGTTTGCTTTGGACAGTGAGAAATAGAGGTGGTTTAATGAATCCTAGATGTTAAGAGAGTCAGCAGTGTTGCCTTTTCACTGTCTGAAAGGCAGTCTGCTTGTCAATTTTTTTGCTTGTATTTGAAAATAATGAAAATACTGAGCATGCTTTGAAAGTTGTGGAAGACAAATGTGAATTAATATCTGGAAGGAGTTCTTCTAACCTTATCTATTCACTTCTGAAGTCTGCAAAGACAGGTATTGATAGGTTGCAGAGGTAATTTTACCCAGGTTTCCTTTTTTCAGTGTTGTTTCTAAGGAAATTTCCATATTATTTTGACATGGTATCACAAGATTCAGGACATAATTTCATGACATAGATGGCTTGATCCCATGACATATTGCTTCTCGAAAGGTGAAGTCAGTTCTTACGTGTTTTCTAGTGCTTTTTTTTCTTTTTTTTTTGCATACCTTTATAATTAAAAAAAAATATGATTTAATTATTCTTGAAAGGGCCAGTCTTCTCTTATTTAAGCTCTCTGAGCAATCTCTTTGTAAAGTCCAGCAGAAATGAGAGGAAATACAAGACAGTGTCAGGAGTGTGTGGCAAGGATTAAGCAGGAGAAGCCTATCCTGTGAGGCAGCCCTTACCTCATCTCTTCAGCATCACCTAACTGCATCCTGAGATTGCATCAGTGGCAGGACAATTAAAGGATGTGAATATACACCCTACTAGCTCTTTAATTGATGCTTCATAATTTCTCATATCTCCAGTTTTATATGCTCCTGTTTATAGAAAATTAAATGGAAACAAAAAAAAAAGATTTTTATGACTGTGTAGTAAATGAGAATAAGGAGGCTGCTGTATTATGGAAATTATAGATTGATATATTGGTAATAAATTACATTAAAGAGGAGAATGAAATCCGAGAGGAACGGTACTTGAGATTAGTTTGATTATTTTGATAGTACTAAGAGTTACCGTGATGTCTGTCAAGATGATGATAGGTACCAATGACAAAGGGGCAATGATAACTAAAAAGCGCAGCTCACTTACTGTGTTTAATTGTGAATTCTTTGAAATTGATTCCATGCTATTGCTGTTTGTGTTATATATTGCTCTTCATGAACCAATGGAATGTAGAACTTCAGATTAAAAAGAACATAAGCTACACAATGCTGCATGTTTTTTGTCCTTCTCTGTCAAGAGACTCCATACCCCTGTTTCCTTAATACCTCTTTGATGTGTTTTTTTTCATTTTATTTTGCATGGCCTTCTCTGAGCACAGCATCTGTCCTGTTCTTTATCTGCAAAATGATCTTGCTTTTCTTACTTAAATTCCTTCTGCAGTTATTTCATCTGTTGCAGAATATTCAAGTTATCCAAATATCTTTGTAATATGTATATGATAGGTAGGGTGGTGGATCGACAGAGGAATTGAAAACTAAACATATTTATGAACTGCATGTCTGTCATCAGTCCTTCTGCTTTTAATATGGTTCATTCTCCTGTCTGAGCATGACACATGAAGTTACTTGAGGCAAGGTTTATCTTTTTCTGATGCCATAAATCCTGTTTAAAGTCAAATAAAAAAGTATATAAGGTAATTATAAGGAGAAATCCAGGAGAGTTAAGCTGATAATTTCCTTTCAACAGTGACTAGTGGCCTGAGACTTGAACAGGTGCCAGCCTGAATGTTATGAGTAATTGGAAGGTGATGAGTAAACCATCTTTTGATAACTAGAGTTTCTTAACTTGCTCACAGTCATTGTGCAATGTTCTGTATAGTGCTAATGAGTTTCAGGTAATTATAAAAGAGGAATAATCGGAAGAAACAAGACAGTAGCTATCCGTCACTGAACTCATGTAACTGCAGAAATTAAAAGCCTGAGGGAGAAGAGTGAATTCAGAGTGGGTGGTTATCCATGTCATCTTGCTTTGAAATTTAATACATCTTCTAGGGCCATCTCTCTTGTAGTACAGTAGAGAATTGCCTCCATGACTACAGGAGTGTAAAGTCTACGATGCATCCTTGAATTTGTGGCTGTAAAGGCTAATTTTGCTTTTACAAGAAATAAATCTAATAATAATAACAACAACAATAATTTTTAGGAACTGTATTATGCCTTTTTGGTTGTTTATCCTCATCATTGCTTGTCATACATGGGGAGTTAAAGTTTCATGGTATGAGTTTGCGCTTGAGGAGGGTAATGATCATCAGCTTCGTTTTGTTTTTATTTGGATAAATTGAACCAACTGGACTTTTTTGCAAGGCCTGGAATGTAATTCATATGTGGTGAAATTTGGAACACTAAAAGTGAAACAAGCCAAATAGATTTTACACTAAAATAACCTGTTAAGAACTTCTGTCTCTTGGAGCACAAAATATTTTCAAACCTTTAAATGAGAGTTACAATAATGTAAAAGTAGCCTGGGAAGAATATGCCTCAGGAGCAATCCTGCCTTAGTGGGGAAATGGCCAGAATGACCTAACAATTATTTCATCATGCAAACTCTGTAGCTTTTTGAAGGCTATGATAATGTGTATCATGCAGTGGGAAGGAGGTAATCAGTGTAAATCTGGATAATACTGCAGGGGAAGTGATTGATTAAAATCTTATGCTTTTTTCTTTGGATCAAATAATGAACAGATATTTTATAACGAAAGTTTAAAATGTGTTACTTCTTAACAAAGCTTCAGTAACAAAGCTGTGGTAGAAAGGAAACAGACTGACTCACAGAAAACTGAGATAATTTCTTGGACTGCATCTGAGTGTGAAAATATAGAGTTGACATTATGGAAGATATGAAGTGTTTCTTACAGTGCTATAAATGAGTCACTAGCATTGACAGGAAGAAATTGAATAAGTACATGATAGGAAACAAATTCTATTAGGAGAAATACTGTTTCTGCTATAATTTTGGTTTTTCTAAATTTCTCCTTCCCTTCTTCTCTTTCCTTTTCAGGGTAAATGGAAAGCTGGTGGCACTGAAGGTGATTAGATTACAGGAAGAGGAAGGAACCCCATTTACTGCTATCAGGGAAGGTATGCACTCACATTTAGTGATTATATATGCGGGGGTTTTTTTGTATTTGTATTGTGCTTCTTATTTCTGTGCCATGCTACAGTGAATAGCTTCAGAATTCAAATTATATAGTTACATTCTCAGTAGGAAGAAACTTTGGTGCTTCAAAAACAAAGCCTCTGGTGTGGGAGTTCTTGTTAAAGAACGCAACTCCGCCTGTGCTTTGGCTCATGTTAGATTTACTATACAAACGAGTACTTAAGAGCATGTTTAGGGTGGGTGGGAGAAGTCACTCTGGAAGATGAGGGAACTGTGTAACATGTGCTTCTTGCCTTCAGGCAGCACCTAGGATGAAGGTAGATGTGATTTTTCATATATATGCAGGATGAAGCAAGGACAAGTGTTTCTTGATAAAGGCAATCAAAAGATCAGGGAGCAAAACTGCAGGCGCTTTTGAAGCTGTGTGTAGTTTGCAACTAGCTTGTGTTTGTTTTTCCTTCCCCATGGACTCGAGGTTGTGTGGCCTGGGAGTGGTTTTTTTCTATCATGCTTGGAGATGCCTGTTAAGCTTTCTCCTCCACTCCTTTATCCTTCCCTGTCATCCTCTCCTGGTCTCTAGTGACAGCTGCTTTATCTGAGTCTGTCTGTATCAAGCTCCTTTGCAGAAATTGTTGGATATGCCTTCTTTGTGTGGTCCTTCTTTCTTAGAAAGTACTAAAAATGAGCCTTGGTAGAGAAATAATAAACAATTTACCATTACACCATTGATTCAGACTCAGCTGAATTTGGTAATGAACTAAAGAGATGAAACTCTTATGACTTTGAGGGATCTCTTAAAATTGTACTATCAGCATGATTCCCAGGGTAAGATGAGCCAGGGGGGTACTAGAACATCAGACCTCACAGGGTCCACAGTTGGCTCTCCACGTGAGAGGTGTGGCTTCATGGTCATGACTGCCCCAGACACAGCAGCTGTAGCTCCCTTGTGCCATCTGTCTGCTGTATGTCTGTCTGTGCAATGAGCCCATTCTGGAGTGGGCTGGGCAAAAAAAAAAAAAACACGTTTCATGTGGCTGACACCCTGAAGTTAGAAGTCTCTCAACTACTGTGGATTTCCATCCCATGATTGTGCATTTTAAAGGTGGCTCTTTCACAAGGTTGGAAAAACTGTGGGTGGCCAATTTATGAAGGAATTTCTGTAGCTCTTCTCTACTGCTTGGTCTGAGTAACAATTATTGAATGATCTGACACATTTATTCATAACAATATCTATTTTATCTGTGAGCTGTCTGTCCCTGCAGCTGTGCTGTGATAACGAGGTGTGCAGAGAGTTATGGGTGCAGCTTTCAGTATCTCTGATGTTGAGTTCAAGTTATAACAGTCTGTGTTTCAAATATTTTTATTGTTCTTCAGGTTTATAGTTGATACGGTGCTGACTTAATGAGAGAATAGTAAATACAGCTTTCTTGTGCCTTTTTAGTGACACTTAAAAGGTTTTTTAATGTGAGCTTGGTCTAGATGAAAGTTTATAGCACTATAACTGTCAAATGCAGTATAATTCCTTTACCTTCATAAATAGTGTGTTGTGTGAGCTCAGTATACAGAAATATTTGTTAGGAACAAGAACAGAGATTTTTCCACCTGATATGTTAAAAAATTATAATGGCACACTTGCATGAAAATACTTCTTACACTGTCATTGGAAAGTTTTCTTTTTAGCTGTGACTACAATACTGTGGTTGAAGCCAGTTAAAACCCTGGTGCTTTAATATAAGTAGAACAAAGATCTTGTCTAGAAAAGCTCTTGAAGTTAATAATTAATACCAATTTAACGGTGTGGTGTCTCACTGATTATGATAGGACTGTGTGCATCCATTATATTCTTAAGTCTTCATCTAAGATGATATTAGATCCAAAGAGTATTAGGATAATAAAAATGTTTTTTCTCTACTCTTGTAGACTCTTGGTTAGGTGAGGTCAAACTTGGGTTATAGGTTGTTTATGAGGGGTTTTTTTTTGGTAAATGAAATCTTGTCTCCTTGCTAGTAAAATTTCATTCAGGAGCTATCAGTATGAGTACAATTTTGTATGTTTTATATCATGTAGAAGTCACACATACCTAATATGTAAGATGGGAAGGGGAAAAATCTATATTTATTTAGGCTTTGACTCTTCTGTTGTTGGTTTTGATTTTGTCAGAAACAGATATTAGGACCAGAAAATTGTATTTCAAATGCAGTTTTCAGAAGGTGACCTCACTGATGTTGTGCCAGGCCTGTAGTATCTGACAGTAACACTTCAGCCACTACAGCCATGGGCTTCACCAGCAAGACCTTAGGAAGCCATTCCTTTCTCTTGGCAGCATCTAATCCAAACTGGACATGCTGGCTTCTGTAATGCATCCGTGGCTGCTGTCAGCTACAAGGGTAGGGAATAAAAAAAAGGAAAAAAATAAATGCTTCTATGAACTCTTGAAGTTATCTGATAAGTTTGATATGGAAAAACAGTAAGAATGGGACACTGTTAAGCAGTTTTCTCTTGGTCTTTGATGACTAACTAAGGGCTCCAGTGCTATAATTTAGGCTGGGACAATTAGAACAAGGACAAATACCACTGAAGATGAAATCAACTTCTAATTTCAGTTATCTGAGGAATAGTGTTCTCCTAATGGAAAAATGAATATATGATGGTATGAGCCAGAGAGCTGTCGGAGGGCATTTCTTTCCAACCTCTTTCATAATGGAGAAACCAGGCAAGCTTCATCTTCACTTGTTTCTTATTTTCTAATTTTCCACCAATGCAAGGCAAAATCAGGCAGAAGTCTAGTTAGCTGTAAATTAAAACTACTGTTAGAAAATTGTTTAACATTTCTCATGGCTCCTTGAGTAAAGCAGTGAGAGAAAATAGCATTTTTGCTCAGTGCTCCTGTGGGGGATGTTGTGTGATGTTAATTGGGGGGAAGTTGCAGGCTGAAATCCTAAGCAGTGGTCATGCTGAGGGAACGTTGTAGCTGTCTGTGTACAGGGAAGCATATTGTTACTGTTGTGACAGCAGCAGAATGAAGCTCAAAGTAGAACAAAGCTACAAAGGAAAAAGACTAAGAGAAGTGGGAAAATGGAGGAGATAAATATGGAATGTGTGAGTGTAGATACAAGCTTGGTTGAAACAAAAAGTGGAAGGAAAAGTGAAAAAAAACTCCAACCAAACAAAAAACCCAGTAAAGCTGCATAAGGAAAATCATAGTTAATTTTAAGGCCTGGGGGAGGTTTAGCTGAAGCTTCAATTACAGCTTATGAACTAAGTTTGCTTTGACAGCAGATAGGGATTTGTGTCTTCTACCATCAAAGTTATATAGGTTTAAATGAGAATAGGTGAACTTGGCATATTTATTGGGGCTGTTCAGCACTCTATTGAATTTCTAGAACAAAATTTAGAGGTAGCCTCTGCTAAATGTTCTTTCAACTTGGCGTGAGTCAGATCTACCAGCTTATTGCATGCAGTTTATAGGATGTTTCCCTCTGAATTTAATTCACTTAGTCTGAGATAATCTAATTTACTTTTGAAGAGCCCAATGGAAAAAAAAAAAAAAGAAAGAAGGAAAAAAAGGAGAAAAAAACACAAGTGATTTGGTGCATATACCCGAGTTGGATAAATCTATGAGATTTTTCTGATAACATATATGTGGATGATTCAGGCCACCATATTACTGTTGTGGGCTAAATGTGCCTCCAGCAGTGATATCTGAGACACTGTGGAGTCTGAAAGTAATTTATACCCCATTTTCCCATCTCATTTAAAATAAATTCAGTAGTTTATAGATTAGCAAATTATTTGTTTTCTGTGTTAGTACAGTTGTGGTTTATTCTTTTAATGTAATGCTCATTATCAACTGTTCAGAGATGGTTCAGCATCAGACTCGAAGTATTATTAAATCCATGGCAGCCAGGAGAAAAGTTCCCTGACCTGAACTTTTATCTCAGATATTTCATTCCCTTAATTTCCTGCAATATCGTATGTTTATCTAGACTAAATACAGAACTGTGTGGTAGATTCTAATTCTAGGAACAGCTTGATTTATAGGTCTGTAGTTATCTTTTTTGCAATTCTGAGTAATAATATTGCTTATACCCAGCACGACAAAGATTTTGTTTTTTGGATATGTATATAGACAAACATCCCTTGGCTTTATTAGCACCTTGCTTCTGAGGTTAACTTGCTTACTGTGTTCTTTTCTTGGGCAATAAAAGTCTTTCTTTCCCATCCCAGTCATGAAAACTTTTTTGCCTTTGTTTTTCATTTTCCACCCTTGGAAATATTGCTATTTACTATAGCAGTAAAACTATATTCCATAATGTTTCATTTCCCATAGGTCTAGGTGCTGTTTCAAAGCATCATCCATTTTTGTAAGTATTTTTGTACTTTGTCATTTAATGCTATGATTGAGCAATTTTCAGTTTGCTTTTCTTTTTATTAATTACTGCATTTATGTGTTGTAATTTTTATTTGTGCCAATTTGTGTGTCACATTGAAACGTGCTTATGTGACAGACAGTCTCTATATCTTTGATTTGGCAGTTTCTCAGATAATACTTTTCCATCTACTTCATGGTCAAAGGCTGTGGTTATAATGCCACGTATGGATAGCAGCATGCAGAAATACACTTAAGAGCTTTGGAAGCATCTGCTGTCTTGCATTATAAAATTAAAAAGAATACACAAATTACTTAATTAATTTTTTTAAGTTTTAAAGAGCAGTTTATAATGCATACTGAATAAGTTTATTTTGTGAGTTGGGGGAGAAAACTTAGTGCATCTGAGTGCCAGTATAATGCATTGAAGACAATGCTTAACTCATGGCCGCAGAACATCTTGAGAAGTCTTCAAAGTTTCAGGCCTCTTCCATCCTTATCTCTCTGTGTGGGGGGAGTGAGTCAAGAGGAGCCTGCCAAGATGATTAGAGGGACAGAGCAGCTTTCTTATGAGGAAAGGATGAGAGAATTGGATTTATTTGATCTGGAGAAGAGAAGGCTTATGAGCTACCTAAATCCAGATCTCCAGTGACTAAAGGAGCCTACAAGAAAGACAGAGAGGGGCTTTACACAAGAGCATGTAGTGATAGGACATGGGGAAACGGCTTTAAACTGACAGAGAGTAGATATCAAGAAGAATTTCTTTACTGTGAGGGTTGTAAGGTACTGGACCAGGTTGCTCTGAGAAATTGTGGCTGTGCCAGACCTGGAAATGTTCAGGTTGAATGAGGCTTTGAGCAACCTGGTCTAGTGGAAGGTATCCCTGCCTACAGCAGGGTGTTGGAACTTGATGATCTGTAAGGTCTCTTCCAACCCAGGCCATTCTATTATAAGAGAAAGAAGAAATGAAAACCTGAAACAGTCTCTAAAAAAGAATTGAGAGTTCAAATCTATTCCCCAGGATTTATATTATATATAAAATACAGGTTATATATGATATTTCACATATTATACTATATACTACATAATATATAATATGTAATAATATAATTACAGTAATTTCACGATTATAAGATGCACCTGATTATAAGACGCACTTCCTGGTGACAGCAACTTTTTGTTCTTTGTCCATATATAAGCTGCACCTGATTATAAGCCACATGTTACAATACAGAGTGTGAGAAAAGGTATCTATTCTATCACCATCTGTTGAGGGTGGGGGCAGTGATCCTTATTTCTGCCGGATATATTCTGCTAAGGGGCCATCCACTAAAACCAGGCAGGGCATTGTTCTTTATCTTTTCACAACTGCAGCCTTCCTCCAG
>PYHW01010375.1:7182994-7197361 GCA_013186435.1 Turdus rufiventris | reverse complement strand
CTATTTTAATTTCCCTAGTAAAGAACTGTTATTCCTAATTCCCATATCTTTGCCTGAGAGCTGCTTGATTTCAAAATTATAATAATTTTGAGGGAGGGGCTTACATTCTCCATTTCAAAGAGAAGTTCCTGCCTTTCTCAGCAGCCACCTGCTCTCCAAACTAAAACAGCAACTTTTCGTTCTTTGTCCGTACATAAGCCGCACCTGATTATAAGCTGCACTTCCAGGTTTGGACCAAAATTTTAGTCAAAATGGTGCGGCTTATAATTGTGAAATTACTCTATGTATCATTCCCCAGGACATATATTTATATCAGACAGCCTCTTTGAGTCTGGGAGGTTTTCTGGGGCCTACCTTTCTGAAATTGTCAGGCTGGAGGGGATACATCTTCACAAAACTTTTATCTGTAGAAAATCGAAGTGTAATAACTGCTAAGAATAGAATATAGGGAAGATCAGGAATTTGCCAAGAGAAAGCTTTTACCTGAGTGACTGTGTAATTTATTTCCTGATGTCAGAGGAAAACACTGATTTGTGTTAAAAAGTGATGTAAGGCAGCTGAGCTTTTGTATTATCCTGGAGAAATAGCAGATTCTGTACCCATACCATCTAAGGAAGAGCTCCAGAAAATTGTATTTTGACTCAGTAGGTGCAATTCTTGTGACCTCATCCTGAATTATGACCTGAGTTATTGCAGGCACTTCCCAGCTCAGTGATATGGAGCCTAATGGTCTCTACAACACTGAAGTCAACAATTGACCTCATGGCACTGGTTAGATGACTCACGGTGATAAGCCTCCTATTGACTGTATTAGACTAGGTCTGGAAGCTTGTATGCCACAAGTCAAGGCCACAGTGAAACAATATCTCCTTATATTTTTTTAAAAGTCATTGGTTGATCTACTGGTAGAAGGTAAACCTGAAAATTGCAGTGAAAATCCTATCTTTGTCTTCCAGTAAAGAATATATATATTTTTTTTTCCAAATTGGAAGGTAAATCATCCACTTATATAAAGTAAAGTTATTAATTTCATTCAGGGTTGTTTTGGGTGGTTTTTGGTTGTGTGTTTGTTTGGTTGGTTTTGTTTGTTTGTTTGTTTTAATAAGGAAGCTTAACAACTGCTTCCTTTTTTAGTGGTAGGAGTTTGGAGGACTTTCAGATTTCCTTCACAAAGTCCAGTCAAGAAATTAAAATTTCCATAATTGAGATGCCTAAAAGCTTCACATGTATCTGGCTCAACAAAGCCTCAGGGACCTTCAAGAGATTATGTTAAAGATTATGGAGATGTAGCTATTCTGAGTGTGCATGTCACCAGAATTACTATAGGGGGTTTGTGTCTATGCTTTAGAATCTGATGATAAGCTCACTCTTCCCAAAAGCCATATTGCTTTGGAGCATTTAAGTAAAAAAAGGAAAGGACAGTAGCTTGGCTGTAGCTTGGGGAACTTTTTCACTGCCTACAGAGTTGGCAGAGCTGGTGCCTGCTGGTACTGCAGGCTAAATAGTGACGGCTCAATTAGCTGCAAAGTCCCTGCAAAGCCAGTTGAGCTTGGAGTCGTAACAGCTTTGTTTTTCAGTGCTGTTAAAAATAAAACACGCAAGCCAAGAACCTCTGGGACAGCGTGTCATTGGATATTTAAGGTCAAGAATATTCAAACGTAAAGAAATTCCAGCAATTTTTATTTCTCTGTCTGGTCTCTTTCTCTTATGGTCACTTTGCAGCCTTACCCAAATTGTGGGTTTCCTTGAGTTAAAAGAGTTCCCAAATTAAGACAGGCTGGACTTCAAAAACGACAGTACATTTGGAAAAGGATGTTCCTTTTTCTTGAAATGAAGTCAACTTTTTTAAATTTCCAAGGCTTTTGGAAGTTACTTATTAAATACCTTTTCATGTTGCAGAGAAGTGTATAGTATTACTTTTTGAACATTAATAATAGAAAAATAGCTTTTAATTTCTGGAGGTTTTTCTGATGGCGTTTTTGATAGTTCAGATTTTCAGCTATGTTTAATTTGTGCTTTCTTCTGCATGTGCAGTTGTGTACGTCTAAGAGAAGTGTGTTAGATCTTTGGCAATGTGATATGGAGCTTGGAAGCAGCAGGAGCTTTCATCTTTACCCTACTTTCCCTCCTGCTGTTCTCTCTGACTGGCCGCTAATTTTTTTTACTGACAGTTCTCATTTGCTTTTCCCTGAAAGCAGTTGGACTGGCGGGCTGAAGCAGGTGAACTGAATTTCTTGTCATTTGAGATGAGTATGGGAGAGCTGATAGATTTCTAGTCTCTAGTGTCATATGCAGTGCAAGTTATGATGTTATTTTATCCTGCTTTTTAGTGTGTTCAGATTGCACTGTGCTACTTAATTCTTTTTGGTGGGCCAAATGAAAGCTTCTGGCAACATAGGGAGGTCAGAAATGGCAGAGATTTAAAACGTCTGTCCTGTTTGTTTCTTTGTACTTGGCTATTCATAGACTGAACATAGTCTTTCCTCATTTTTCTTCAGTTTTTTGTTTTGTTTTTTTTTTTACCATCTAACAAATTAGCAGTTTTCTCAATTATGAAACCTTCAGGAGACTTGGGATTACATAAATACAGCATAAATTATGGTGTTTCCCTTTGAGAATCATGTTATAAATTTTAAAATCTCTAATGAGCTTCCATCATCTAGGAAAATTGTCATGCTTTTCTGAGAAGTACAAATGCAAATTCTAAATTATCTGGTTTCATAGAACTAGATTTATTCTACAGAATATTCCATCGCCTCTGTCCTCCTCCCATTCCCCCTCCAACATTTTATCTGTGGCCTGCTGAGGCAGAACACGACTGTATCCGTTGAATCTTTATTCAGGAGTTTTGATGTTCAGGCTTGTGACCTTCTTCTGGCTTTTTGTTCTTGAGAACAGTTCAAGCAAGAAAAGAATGGGGTGACACTTTAAAGATTATTTTTTTTAATATGATCATTTTGCCATCACAAATTCTTTCCTCATCCTTGTTATGTTAGCTTAATGGCAGACCTTTTAGGCTCTGCCCTGCTTCCTCTGAAGAAGTTGTCTGTGCATCCTCATTGCTCACATGGAAAGTGTTGGATAAGGGATCTAGTCCTAGTTCCAGCACTGGAAGGTTGCAAATCCATTAGTTCAGAGGTGCTGTTGAACACTTCTCAGTAAGGCTTTTGCTTACAGTTTCCTCTGACCTGAGTTACAGGGCTCTCTGACTTAGCTTTTTGCCCCTGGGGCTCTCTGCTTAGAGCAGATTTCTTCTGCTCAAAATTTGTTTCTTCTCTTCCCCATTTAATGCAGGAATTAGAGCTGTTGCCTTATAGATTCTGATCTGCTGCTCTTGTTGTCCCTGATAGTGTGACAAGAAGGGTAGAAAACACATGACAATCCCAGAATTTGGAGGATACAGGAAGGCTGGCAATCCTTTCTTCATCTATAAGTCATATGAGCCCTTATGCAGTCTTCATGACATTCTTGTTTGAGTGGAAGTTGTTGAGAGTGTCTTTCTATGCTGTATGCAAATTTAATGTCCTCTTGCAGCACATTCTGCCACCATAAATAGTGGGACTAAGTTAATGCTTCTCCAAGTAGCATTAGTTTTTACCTTGTGACCATATGCCAATTGGAGCAGGTTGAATTGGTAGTATAAAAACCAGCTTCTTAATATGAGTGGAGATGCTAGCTAGTGATGGCATGTCTCAGCTGGAATTACTTGGAGACCCTTGGCATCCATCCAAGTGCCAGTATCTTCCAATACCACCTGGTGAAATAAAAATTTAATATCTCTGATGTTGAGGGCAAAGAAATGTCTCCTGAGCCTAGCCAGTTCTTCCAATTGTTTTTCCTTTGTTATATCTCCCTTTTGCAAAAGGGATAATCCAGACAAAAATATCATTTAGCCTTATGATAAAAGTGGTGACTTCAAATCTGTGTAAAGACATTTGTTTTTGTCGAGATCTCTGTGTGTGTTTTTCCACTGCCGTGTCCTAGATTTCACAGATACCAAAGCAAGGTGGCAACTCACTGTTTCAACCAGTTCAGTCAGCTTCAGTTTTATCCATGGTCTTTTTAACATGTGAAACTAGACTTTTGTATCTCAGCAGAATTGGTTTCAAGCTTGAGTGAAGTACAAAATAAGGACTTTAGAAGGTTGTCTGGTCTCTTTCTGTTAGGGCTCTCCCCCTTGAGATACACCAAATATGGTGATACTGCCTACATGGCAAGAAGTGTATGGGTGTATATGTGTATTGTGCATTCATGTGTCTCCTGTATGTTTTTAAGACTTAGAAAAACAATTAACCCTGTCCCCCAAAGAACAAAATCCTTTGTGAAGGGTCACATACTGTCTTTGATCAACCCAGAGAATGTGTAATGTGAGTTGGACATGTACCCAGCTCTAGATAAAGTAAAAATGCTTCCTGTGAAAGTTGTCCATCTTCATCAAAAGTCATGTCTGAGACGTCACCATCTTCTTGCTACTGAATTCAGTCATCGCTCATAAACATCATCAGAATAGCTTTATGTGTTTCTGACACAGAAAGTTGATGAATGAATTACCCTTATTCTCCTGATGTGTATAAATAATTTAAAAATTGTCTTGGTTCTTCAGAAACAAATATAACAATGAAGATGTGCATGTGCTTCTGCTGGATCCACAGCAATGCCTTTGTTTTCAATGCTTTTATCCATAGCACAATAAGTACTTTTTCTTCCTTTGAGAAAAATCCAGTAGTTTTTTTCAAATTTGTAACTTGTTTATAAAATTAAGCACCTTTAGTCCCTTTACAGATACAAGACACTATTTTGTTTTAATATCTAACAAATCACTCCTATATCAAAGGGAAAATGACACTTATTTTCAAATGATGAGGCTATGACATAAGCAGAGACTTGCTAGTTGAAAAGATACACAGTCTGAGAGGACAAGACTACTGCAGTATTTTGTTTTGCTGCTTTTTATACCCATGTTTTGTGGTAATCATTTAATTCTTCCTTAAATATGTCACGCATACAGGGAAGTAAAAAAATCCCAGTATGGTAAAATGCTACTTATGCTTCACAGTAATTTGCTGAAAATTTTAATCATGAATTGTTTCTAAACTTTGAAATAGGTGAGAAGTATTTTCAGCAACCTACATCTTTGTACTTGACATGAAATATGGCAGCAACCACTGTAGTCATTAAGAAGCATCAATACCTTTCTCATCGGAAGGAAAAGACCAGTTATAATCAAAACAGTGAAAAAAGTGGTAGCAAATGCATCATGTTTTAAAGTTATGTATGATAGACAAAATATATTCCTTTTTTTCTGTTTCTTCACAGGCTCCTTTTTTTCTTTGGTCTACCTGCTGTCAGATGCTGTAGGCACAGTTGTCTGGGTGAGACCATTCCTCCAGGAGACAGCACTGCTCTTTTTTCTCTTTTGTATTTTTCCATAGCCTGAAGATTGTGTTGCACACATTTCAGTTCATGTTTTCAGTTTTTTCTGGGAGAGGTGGGACATTAGCCTTCAGGAATTATACAGAACTGTAATACAGGCTTCATAAGGGGTTTCTTCTTCCAGCATGGGCGGAGTTACTACTTTCAGGTTTTATAATCAATATGAAGAGAGTAGCATTTCAATATTAGAACTTGACCTTTACTGTCTTCTTCAAAGCAATGAAAATGAATATCCACATTATTTTACTTCAGAATGTTCCCCCCGAGTAAGCAATATTAAAAAAGAAGCTGATAACATGTCGCATTTTTCTGCTGAGATGAAGGGGAACTGGATGGTTCAGAGACTGGTAATAGGATATGTGACCTTCCACCTCTGACCCATTTACTAAAAAATATAAGCCATGACAGTGGAGTCTAAAAGTCATTACAATGGGATATTCAGCTGTAGAATCTGGAATGATGTATTTCTGAATTTTTGAGGTCTGAGCCACTTGTCACAAACTTCCGCAGCTTCTCAGCTGGGAGCAGATTTAACTGGAGCCAATTGAAAAGTGAACTTAAAACAAAATGAATGGAGGAAGCTTGTAAATAAGGATATTTTGGGTGTGCTAAACTGTGTGATTTATATCTGTTCCGATCTGATATAGATTGTTTGTTGTGTGTGTCTTTTGTGGTGCATGTTTCAGATTTTCCTTATTCAGTGCAGAATTGGTATAGACCAGTTTTGTTTGACTTTTAGTTTGGGGTGTTAGGAAGGGGTTAATGCAAATAAGAATTCTGTCCTCTGGATTTTGCCTTGAGGAGATGCATAAAACTGGTACCATCAATGACAGATAGTTTATATTATATAACTTTTTGCCTTGGAACTCAAATGGAAGCTTTCTAACATCCTTTTTTTTTTTTTTTCTATAGGCAACTGAAGCTGCAGGTTATTTCTTTGAAATAACTTAGTTATTAGTTAGAAATTAGTTAGAAATTGTCTTAGTTGTACAGCTCAGGTAATTAGATCCACAGGTTTTACTTAGCCTTAATTATCATCTGGTTTTCCCTGAGCAGGAGCAATCAAGAAAGTCAAGAGGGTGGTAGGAATGAACCATCAAGGTAGCTTTGCACACAGGCTGATGGCATTGCCAGGCTTCTCTCTGAAAACATTCTCCCTTCCCTCATATCTCCTAGAACTTGAGAGGACAAAGTGCTGTAGTAGGTTAAATGCAACTAATCAAGGGGGAAAAGAGTAAATCAAAACTGCTTACAAACTAAGAAGAAAAGCTTTTTACACATTTCACGTACACTTTCTCCCTCACTTCCCTTTCCTCCTATTTCTCTGAAATCCGGGATGCAGGCTTGCTCTTTTGTGTGCTGTGAGGGCTCAAAAATGTGGTTAATAATGCAGGCATTCACTGGATTGTGAGAAGGTTTTATTAAGAAAACAAGAACGCGTAAACCCCAACTATATAGCACATTATTCTCTGGACAAGATAAAAATTTGCTTTTGTTGTTTCATTTCTGGTTTTCTCAGTGCAGCAAATGCCTACATTGCCTCTGCTAGGAAACTGCCAGCTCCTGAAGGGGCATCTAACTCAAAGCAAAACCCAGCAGGTCGCTGGGCCATTGACAGAAAGCTGTAAAAACTTTCCCACTTCCCCAGGTTACTTTGTCTCTATGTATTTCTGCTTCTAAAAGATATTTTTCAATTTGCAATAACGTTTCTCAGAAAGTCTTGGTTATAAAGCTGACATGGTTGAAATACTGGCTTTGCATCAAAGTTTCTAACAGAATTAGCATTTGAATCACTTGAGGCCCTATTCACAAAGCAGGGAACTATTTGCATAATCAAAAATGCTTTATTTTGCATGCCAGTGGAGAAGCTAAGGGTTGTAGCTGTGGCTCACAAACAAAATTCAAGCGATGGCATTGATGTGTGTCGGAATGCTTCTGTCTCTCAGTCTTGCTTGCACAAATTAGTACAAATCTATATAAAAGCCAAAGAAAAGGTTTTGGAGCAAATGTATAGTCTCCATTAAAAGTCTGATAAAGCAAGCTTTCTGTGAGTTATCAGTGTAAGGATTAGCTGGACTTCCTACTCTTCCAAATATGAATGAAGTTTGGGGCACTTGTGCTGCTGGGTTGTTGCAGTACAACGGATGTCTTCCTAAAGATATGCTCAGTAAAAATTTCTGAGCTTGGAAATGGCTTATTGTGCTAAGGTGGTCAAACTAAATAACCTATAAAAGTATTTATCTGTGCACAGTGTGTCCAAGGCTTTACCACCTTTCTGTCAGATTTCTGCCAGCAGTCCAAGAGGCTTATGAATTGCATTAATAATAGTCCCATCTTGCCATCAGCCCATGCATTCGTGTTTTTCATCCATTTTCATGGCTGTGGACAAGAGGTGGAATGTCACATCCAGTTACGTGTGAATAACTCCTGATCATAGGTCAAGAGCACAAAGCAACTTCTAACCTCTCTGAGGCAATAGGAAACCTCGAACCTTAAAAAAGCCCCTTAAATATCAGGAGATTTTTTTCCCTATAATTTTTTTCTAGATGAATTTATGATGTGTTGTTACTGTTGAATCAAGTTCTTCAATGGATGGTAAAAATTTTAGTTCTGCAAAGAAATTTGGCTATTATTATTATGGCTTCAGATTATTTAGCCTTAAAAAAGAGTAAGGAGTGATCTAGCCTTTTACTTGCTAATGTACAGTAATTTCACAAATACAAGCCGCACCATTTTGACTAAAATTTTGGTCCGAACCCCGAAGTGCGGCTTGTAATCCAGAGCAGCTTATATATGAACAATGTTCTAAAAGTTGCCAACCCAGAAGTTAGAGCCCACGGCAGCCCCAAGCCGAGCTGGAGCCCGGCCGGCCCTGGCAGAGGCAGGGAAGCTCGGCAGAGGCAGGGCCGGCGGTGAGGGAAGCCCAGCAGAGCTGAGCCAGGGCGAGCAAACGTGGCGGTGCAGGCAGCAGGCAGGGGCGAGTGAGTCAGCCTGCTTCTGAAGCTGCGAAGTTCTACAGGTAGATAATTCTTCGCAGACTCAGCCCTGTCAGCAGCCCCAAGCAGGCCGAGCCAGTAAACCCCACAATCCTGCAATTCTGTTACTCATTGGCAACTTTGTGAAAGTTGCACGCGGATCCTCCCTGCGAACCAAAGTGCGGCTAATAATCCGGTGCGGTTTATATACGGAGGAAGAATGAAATGTTGCCGACACCCCAGAAGTGCGGTTTATAATCAGGTGCGGCTTGTAATCGTGAAATTACTGTATGTCAGTTAGTTCAATATAAAAATTTTTGAGGCATGATATGGATTAAATTAATTTATTTTAAAATATACTAATTAAAAGCTTGAGGTCCAAATAAAAATATAGGAAAGTGGGGTTTAAAGTAAATTAAAACTATCTTCAATAGTAGATGTGCTCCTGAAAAGACAATCTGTATTTTTGAGCCTTCAGTATCATACAGTACAATGTTTTATTCTGGTGTGGGTGTTTATTGTTTGTTAAATTCAAATTACACTGCTGGAGTAAAAGTATGTCTCAGATGCATCTAGATCTGGAAACGAGACTAGAAATTCCATTAATCTCTGTTCCCAGAATTTTAAGTTTCAAAATACTCCAAAGTGCAGCATTAATAGAAGTATATTCTTTTTTGTACACTGCTTTGGAGCAGTCAGCAAAAGGTGAGTTTAGTCTGGTTCATACATCCATGTTCTTTGCAGAGTTTGCTGTTTTTCTGGTTGACTGAAGCACATAAATTTACAATTGAGTTTCTCATTCATTTGTTTTAATTACAGAGGCCATTAACCTTGTAAAATCATTGACAGTTATAAATCTACATCTTTGAGAATTATGTAAACAAGTTTATAAAAGCTTCTCAAGTGAAATGAAAGCCAAACTGTATACAAGGACAAGGTTTTATTAACAGCATTTTTTTAAAGCCCAACAAAATGTTGGAAAAATATCTGCAGGTACTCCTTAATGACAAAGACACTGCTGTGTTTCCTATGATGTGTAGCATTCATTATGTAGTTAACATCAAAGATACCTTCAAGATACAGATGTGCAACTGTAGTTTCTTCTCAGATAAATGGTTCTTAATATTTTAGATGTAGTTTATTGTGGTCAGAGGGAGAGGAATCTGTTTTACTGCCTCAGACCAGGGTTGTTTACCTGTGGAGATCTAGTCAGCTTGTTTTAAATATTATCAGGCTGTCATATACAAGTTTCCAAAGCAGCTAGGGGAGAGACATTTTAATGGACCTCACAGGGTCTGTGATCTGTCATTAAAAATGAGTAGGGCTCCTGTGCCTGTTTCATTGACTCATTGACTGACCTTTCCTTCTTTTTTTTTTTTTTAATTTTTTTTTTAATGTTTTGGTTTTTTGTTTTGTTTTGTTTTTGTTTTTGCTTGGGAATATTTCTGTTCTGCTTTCATAAGGCTGGTGCAACTTGAAATAGTGAAACCATGTTGTGAATTTAGGGAGGACATTTAACCTTATGAATGTTAGCACTTTGGCTGCCACTATTTTAATATCAATATCTGAACTGGAATGTGCTTTTAGAGTTTTCAATGCAATCAATTCTTGATTTTTAGCCAAAGCTTTCTGGCATGTGTTGGAACAGGGATTTAGCATTCCTTATTTATCAATTTCCCTTAGAGGCGCAGTTTACTGTTGCAGAATGTCTGATATAACATATACAATAACTAGCCATGTTGAAGGAGTAAAAAGATTCATTAGTGCCTATGGGTACTTGCTTCTGTAATTCCTGGGACCTTTTTTAGGTCAGAGTGTGTTTGTTTGGGTGAAAAACTTGGCCGATAAAAATTTGGTGGCTTTGATAGGTCATTCTTTGATTTACTTGTCATGAGGTGACGAAGCAGCAAATTGCTAGTAAAGAGCTCCAAGGACTTAACAGTGCTTGAGCTGTGTTTTCTGGCATACTAAGTTGTTCTCACTTAAGTTGTATAAACTAAAAATGTGTTTGCCCTTTTGCAGTATCTCAAAATACCACTGCAGATCAGCTACCTTCAAGAGTTTCTTGGAAAAGGATTCTTTAGAGAAACAAAACATTCCAAAGACTTTCAGAGGTTCAGAAACCACTTCAAAGCAATTATGGCTTTACCTTATTCCTGAACCTTGGTCTTACTGAGTGTGAAATTGTTGCTTAAGCTGAACTTAAGACTTCATTGCGCTTGCACTGCACTGAAGAGTCTTTTGTGTTGGGCAAGTTTGTTTGGGATCGGTTGGTGAGATGATAGCATTTCGTTTTTGAACATGTGATAGTGCTACATTTATAAGGAGATTATATGCAATAGTTTTGTGGTGTTTGGGTCCCATACTGGCAACATCGTTGTACACTGAGTGCAGTTTATGCTTGGTCAAACCAAATTAACAGCTAAAGTTTGATGTTTCTCGTTGCTTGGTTTCTGCAAGTAAAACAGAGCTCATCAGGAGGGGTTTCTGCTACATCTATTGATTCAGCCACTCAATCTGTTAGTATTTTATTAGCTTTGTCTTTCTAATTGAAAATGGAAATGATAGATACAATCTAGGCTTGTTGTTGTGCTCCTTCTAAGTTCTGCTGCTTAAGGTGCCCTTCTTGTTTTCTGTTCCATTTGTTTTCAGGAACAAGAAGACATGGACATTCTGTTCCATTTGTCTTCATGCCTCATGTGTTTGGTTAGCAAGTCACTTTTTTTGTTTAGATGTAACAATTAGCAAGAAGGATTTAAAGAGGCAACTAAAGAATTGTCTATATCTCTAGGCTCATGTACTATGTGGGAGATTTTAGCTGCTTAAGTGCAGCTTTAAAGTACAGTTTTCCATTGACTGGATATAAACTGAGAAATTGGACAAATTTTCACAGAAACTAGAAAAAGCATTTCTTTGACCTGACTTTTGAAGGCCACCTTTCAATGAATGAGTTCAGAGAACTGTTTGAAAAAAAAAGGTCAGCAACTTTAAAGAGCATATTTGTTCTCTAGTTCTCTCTTGGAAAAGAGCTGACCTGTTTTGACTGGAAAAAACACTGTTAGACACAAATTTGAAAAGATGAGGACATTTGTTTAAAGTCTGTTAAGGCAGTAGTGTCATTTTAGAGGAATGGGTACTTTAAGAAGCAGGGCTATCAATTTTGCTACTGTCATTGTTAATTACTATGGTTCTATAAAAAGAATTTTATCTGGAAAAGCAAACAGCAAATTGCTGTAATTATAATTGATGAATGACACAACAGGATGGAAGAACTGAGTATATTTTCAAGGGGGCTGGATGTTTTATAACTGTATGTAGTAGACAGACAAGCTGTTGAGTTGTCCTTTAAAAAAAAATTCTTACCACCTGTGGTGTTAATGGGTTGTGCTCAAGGATCCTTTAAATGTTTTTTTCTCACATTTCTTCGGAGTGCTTCAATTATGCCATTGCTCAGAATGGCTTCCAGTATGATTTAGATCATAGTTTGATTCATGTCATGTATCTACACAGGTAATTTTGAATCTGTACTTGAAAATTATGGGTATGCTTTCAGCAAAAGCAGGAGGATAGAAATCACTACCTTACCTCAACTAGGTCTCCTCTGAGCATCACTTAACTTTTGCACCCTGTCACTGTCAGCTATGGCTGTCAACTCTGTGAAGCTGAGACATTCCTTCAGCTCATCTTTTCTGTTCTAGCACCACTCCGGCTCTCTATGAAGCCCAGCTGATTTTTAAAGAAACATACAGGACTTGCTATCTTTTGCTTAAATGAAAATTTTTGTCCTTTATAACACATATTTCCAAGCTGAACAATGCCCCCAACCTTTCAATAAGCACACACTGCTCCAGAGAGTGACGTGATAATAACAGGTCTTCACTGTCATTTAAATGTAAATTTGTAAAGTTTGCAGTTTTACTGATTTGGATATAGCTACATTCTGGGGTGCATAAAGCATAAATCCCAGTTTTTCTGTTTCCTCTCCATTGTTTGCACCTTGAATTCAACTAACACTGTTGATGGGTGCTATGAACTGCAAGAGTAAATGACAATTCAGTGATGGGGTGAGAACAGGACAATGCCTAGAGACCACAGGGCAAATGCAGAAGGAGGACAATATATCTGCTCCTTGTGAATTGATAGGGCCTTTACATGTGAAAAGAACACTTAGAGAGTATTTTCAGATTATGAGGGCCTTTACATGTGAAAAGAACACTTAAAGAGTATTTTCAGATTATGTGCTTGTAAAGTGGATGTCCAGCAGTGTTGGCACCAAAGGATTTTATTGGTCATGGTAAAGCACGGCTGTCCATTCCCAATATAATCTTTCAACTAATTTAGTCTGGAAAAGAATTTACCCTTCACTGGGTTTTGCTGCTATAGTGCCTGCAAGCCTGCTTCATCACTATTAAGTTTTTCATTGTAGAAATTAGTTTACAAGTTACTCAAGGGAATATTACCGTTTTGTATTCTGCATGCTTAGCATATTTTTGGATGGGAAAGAAGAATAAATTACAAATCTTATAAAAGGCATCAAAGAGGTCCAGCCTGAATTACGGTTATTTCCTGTCCTTAAAATTTTCTTTTAAATGTTCTGGCTATTATTCATACTCTAATGATGCTTAAGAGGCCTAATAGTTCATTATTTTGAGTTGCCTTTTAGGGCAAGTTACACAGTGCCTGGATTTCATTTCCTTTATTATGAGATTTTTGTTCTTTTCCTATATACACTCCATGTTTTTCTCTTTTCAGTTCCAGAACATTATGCCTTATTTTCACTGTGATTGATTTTGTTTACTAAAATAGTTGTAAAAATGATTATTTGCTAGCTTTCTACTGAGTCTGACTTTCTTTAACATCTAAACCATTCCACAAGAGACACAGCAATGCTGTGAGCATTCCAGCTTTATTTTCCACTTATGGGCAAAGAGGCATGTTGAGCCTCACCCACCCAGAAGAAGAAAATTGACATGATCCTTTAAAGACTCCTGTCTCGCTCCCTTTTTAAAAAATAGCAAGACATATGCCACAAGCCTTTTTTTTTTCTGCTGTCTGAAGTGTGTGCTGACAAATGAGTCTGCTTTTCTTGTAGGATTTTTTTTTTCATGAAGGAAATGGCCCACTGAGAAATAGAGCAAAAGTAATTTTTTTCTAAAATAGCTTTTCTATAGAATTCCTCATTTGTAAGTAGTGGCTCAAGTATGCTGGTAGGCAACTGAGTTTCATGTCAATGGAATTTAATTATTTCCTATGATGCCTTTCTGTCTTCTGTGTACAAAAAAAATATTCATTGCAGGTACGTAAGGTTAAGTGATTTCTTGTCATATTGATACATTGGTAAAAGTGAGTAACAAAATGCTCATTGACTTCCGCAGAGCATGAGGTTCAGTGCTGGTACTTGGTTATTTACTCGCTCCTTTGGACAATGTAATACTGTATTGCAGATATACTCTTTACAGCGGAGTCTCTTTATTATGGTTGCAAAGTCAATAATTCAGAAGTTGTCAGAATTAAGTTTACCTGTGAAAACCTAATTTGGTCTCTCTGCTTCTTCTGTTCTTTCCTTAATTACACAACAGCACCATGTTTGCTTCTACTGTGTGATCTCTGCCTGTGTCAGATGATGATCGATTAATTTAATTTAATGTTCCTGATGGGTGGCACTAGCTATAGGCACTTACTGTGCATTACTAAAACACAGATGGTTTGAAAATTTCTAGAACACTCTTCGCTCTCCTCTGACTACTTAAATATTTGTTCATCTTGTCAGCACCCCACTTGCTGAGAGTCATTTTAAATGATGATTTTGAGATGACTTTCAAAGTACAGTAATTTCACGATTATAAGCTGCATGTCCGGGTGTCGGCAACTGTCTTGGGTTACAATACAGAGTGTGATAAAAGGTATCTATTCTGTCACCATCTGTTAAGGGTGGGGGCAGTGATCCTTATCTCCACAG